>OVBB01000028.1:4789-116006 GCA_900406415.1 Isatis lusitanica
TTAAGTAGATAATTAATGATATATTTGAATTGAAAATTTAACACAATAAATATTTTATTAATCTGTATGTATAACTTTAAAACAACAAGTAAACAGAGACGAAGAGAGTATCTTCTTGTCTCAATGCAACATGTCTCGATTAAAAAGATATTGATATGTACAGTTTGAAGGTGATAATAAAACGGTACTCAATCTAATTAGTGGTATTGAAATGAATATTGTAATGCATAATTAGATCAACGGTGGAGAAAACAAGTTTGTGGAGGCAATAGTTATTTGGGGTTCCAAGATGTTCTAACCAAGCAACTAATTATCTTGTTGAAGTGAATTATAAATTCTTCTTTTGTAACTTTATGTTGTATTCCATCAGATATTGAAACAATCTTCCATGAGGATCACTCAATTTTTAGGTAACGAAAGGAGTTGTAGAGAAAAGAAAAACATGTTTGGTTCGTTGGTTACATCAACAAACAATGCAGTCCGGTGAGTCAAGCTGCTGGTCCAGTCCATAAAAGCGACGAGTGAATGACACGTAGCTATATCATGTGGATACGTGATACTATCACGGTGATAGGTGTATAGTGTATTTGCCACGTATGCGAGGTTGCTTCGATTTGATACTCTCGAGTGAAAGCCACAGAACATCAAAAAAGTTACAGGTAAAGACGAACCAATCATCCACAGAATTTAGGGGAAATAGATAAGTATGGACACTCAGATTTCTTTTAATCATTTTCCCGCCTTTGTCTACGTGGAATCTCGGTTTATAGGACCCACACTACTAAAATAAGAGTAGTTAAAGAGATGATACCCCGTGTGATTTTAATTTTAATCCCGATTTAATACTGAAGTTTACAAAAAAAATTATTAACACACTGAGATTTTGAATTTAGATGGTGATATATCTGGACATGATAAATAATTTTATATTTTAAACGTAACTGAGTTTTTTTTTCTTTTACAACAATGCAAAAAGAAAACCTAAAAAAATTACACCAAAATTAGAAGAGTTGGCGATAATAATGTAAACCATTTCTGAAAAGTATATTCTAGCACTCTTCGTTAATTTATCCACCTTTGAATTCTCTGTCTTATGGATCAATTTAATAAAAAAATTATCCAAAAACTCATTCTATCTTTTTTTTGGTAGAAAACTCATTCTATCTTTTAAATTCTTTTTAATGTGCGCTAAAACAAAGTAACTAAAATTCATTTTCTTGTTTTTTATTTACATTTTTGAAAATAATTTTACATAAGAAAACAAAAAAATGGCTTGTATACGAAATCAAGATATTTAAAACATTTGGAATGGATGGACCACAAATTGAGTAGTAAGTGCACTTGTCCTACTTGTGCCCAACCCTACATAAAAGCTTGTAGTTATCCTCAAATCCTTGTGGATAATTGTTAAATTAGTGACTTGTTACTTACTTTAATAAGAAAACAAAACCTGTCAAAGTAACAAATATCTATTAATTTTAATATGTGAATTGTTTATACAAGTAACCGTCCTCTTCCAATAGCCACAGAAAACGAAAAAACAAAAAAAATCAGACAGAAGAGAGAATAAGAACAACAAAAGAAGAACGTTTCTTCTAACAAAAAAAGATACATCAATTGACGCTAATTGCTCGATTCCGTGTTTCTCCAGTAATATATTCGTCGTCTTCTTCTTCTTCTTCCTCTTATCTTTCTTATCCGAATTCTGAAATTCGCGTTAAAAAAAGCTGCGATTTTTTTTTTCCATGAAAACATATGGGTTTTCTTAATTCCCGATTGGATTTGTAATCAGGGTTTTCGCGTTTCCGATCTAACCGAAGAGAATCAGGGTTTTCGCGTTTCCGATCTAACCGAAGAGAAAAAAAAGGTTTCAAATTTCGCTCCAAAACCCACATGGGATTGGCACTGAACAGTAGACTGAGAAGAAGAAGAAGAAGAACAGTGCTAGTAGTCACCGAGTGTTCGCTACGACTATGTCCATAACGGAATCTTCAGAAACGGTTTTCACCACCACTGAGGAGGAAAAAGAAGAATCCTTTAACGCTCGTTACTCGCTATGGATCAGAGAAGCTTTAGACGAGCTTCCTCACAGTTTCACAATCACCGACCCGTTTATCTCGGGTCACCCGATTGTTTTCGCCAGCCCCGGGTTCCTCAAGATGACCGGCTACTCGCGGGAGGAAGTCATCGGAAGGAACGGGAGGGTTTTCCAGGGGCCTAAGACCAACCGGAGATCGGTCATGGAGATCCGCGAGGCGATTCGTGGGGAGAGATCGGTTCAAGTCAGCCTCCTGAATTACCGGAAATCCGGATCGCCGTTCTGGATGTTGTTTCATATGATTCCCGTTTTCGGGAAAGACGACGGGAAAGTGACCCATTTCGTCGCGGTTCAGGTCCCTATTTCGGGACAGAAGATGAGAAACGGGTCTGGTCTGAGCGTAGGAGATGTGTCGGATCGGTCGGAAATGATGTTTGGTTCTTGTCGGAGAGAGGTTTGCTTGGGCACTTTTGTGCATCAGGAGTTACCACTACCAGTGGAATGCGATGAACAAGGTTTGGTTTCAATTATTACGAATGTCTATCACTTGAGGCAAATCCTTTGTTCACTAAATCATTGTCACACTGCAGAGTTAGAGGGTTGGGAACACTGTGAAGCGAGTGAGACCGAGAAGCTAAAAGCTGCGGAAGCAATTAACAATGTATTATCTATTTTGACTCGTTACAGCGAGTTCGCTGGCAGATTAGTCTGTGGGAAGCGGCACTGCTTACGGAGTCCAGATTGCCTAAGCTCGTCGTTAGTTATTTCGCTTGGTAGAATCAAACAAAGTTTCGTATTGTGAGTTATTTTATTCTTTTGTTAATTATGGAGTTATAACTGTTTGCTACTAAATCTTTTCTCATGACTTTCTTTTTGGTAACTTCGCAGAACCAATCCGTGCTTACCCGACATGCCTATCGTTTATGCTAGTGATGCCTTTTTGACATTGACTGGTGAGTTCTTGTGTTGGTTTTATTTTAGAAACCAGTGTGGGGTCTGAAGTCAGCAACTTTTTTTTTAATTAGATTTTGGCACTGTTCTTATTTCTCTCGTGTTTATAATTATAGGTTACAAGAGACATGAAGTGTTGGGACAGAATTGTAGATTTCTGAATGGGGTTGATACAGATTCCTCGGTTCTGTACAAGGTAGTGTTTTCGCATTTTTTAACTTTAATTAGTAAATAGTAAGTGCTTTTCATGGGGTTGAAATTGTGTATGCCTTTATGGTTCAGATGAATGAGTGCATCGTAAAGGGACAACCATGCACAGTGCAACTACTAAATTACAGGTTGAAAATTAATTTCTTCCAAGCATTTTGGTGAGGAGAATCTTAGTTCTTTGATTCTTGTCTGATCATTTATAGTTTTTTTCAGCAACAGAAAAGATAAGAGCACATTCTGGAATCTTCTTCACATATCACCAGTTCGTAATGCTTCAGGGAAGGTAAATCCCATTATTGTGTGTTGCATTATCTCGTGTCTACAAAAAACCTGCTGTCATGTAATATTGGGGGGAAAAAGTATGTTTTGGTTCTGGTTGTCCGATTTATTTCATATTTTGTTTGGTTTCAAATTGATTATGACTAAAATCCAATGTACTGATTGCTCTGTTTCTTTGTTTTATATCTGGTTTCAGACAGCATATTTTGTAGGTGTTCAGGTGGAAGCAAGTTGCAGAAATATTGAAAGTAAAGAGTTGAGACCGGAGACGAGGCAACTGAGTGTGGTTGGTGCGGTCAGAGTTGCGGTGAGGAGCTCACTCATGGTGACATGCTAGAAAGAAAATGCTTATTAGAAAGTAGAGTAAGGATACGAAGTGAAGTGGACACACGTCTTTACTATATGTACACATGTAAGTCACTGTACCTGAATAAATCTTTTATTGTTGTGAACTTGAGAGTTCGGTTCAACCGATACGGAAACGATCTATGGCCTATAAACTCTCTAAAGAACAGAATAACCTATAAACCAAAAATCTGATGTAATTATCTTCTAAAACAAACTTAGATCATCTGCTGCGGTTTGAAATGAATCATTCAACTATTGACAAAAGTTTATTGTGAACAAAAAAAGATGACAAGCCTGCTAATAAAATTGGTGTCCACTATGCATTTGATAGAGCAAAATGACTTTTTCCACGTGCCAAAAATATTGGATACGTACAATGCATGAGAGGCAAACTGGTCGTGAAAGAGAACCGTTGCGAGTAATACTGATCTCACAGTCTTTGATTGTGATAGTTTTGACCAGGCTTCAGATATGGTTCACGTCCAAGTAAGCAACTGATATGAAGCGTGGTGCAGCAATCATTGCACTTGTAGAACCCATCGTGTTTTCCTCCAATCGCTAATTTTCCCTCGCATAGCTCACACCAATCTGAGCCACTTGCCTCATCTCCATGACAAAACGTGAGGTAATGCTCATCGTGCTAAAATCTGACCATGTATGGTAAGGTCGCGCACTCGAAACATGTCACAAAGTCGCATTTGAGTGCAGTTTAGTATCTGATGATCAGCACTTGACTTGCAAACATGGCACTTACCAGAGATCTTTGTATACGTTTGCAAATATGTAAAACAGTAAAAGTAACTCGACGTCTGTAATTTACCTCGTATAGTTATACTATCATCTGAGAAGAAAACGAAAGAGGGCTATAATATGGCTTCTACATAGTAATGGGCTTTTACACTAAAGCCACATATAAATGAAAAACAAAATGGAGATGCGGGGTATCGATCCCCGTACCTCTCGCATGCTAAGCGAGCGCTCTACCATCTGAGCTACATCCCCATTGATGCTAATCATTGTTAACAGTATACCTATTAATCACCAAAAGTATTTTATCAACATCATAATGAGTTAATCACAATCCTTTTTTTTGTCACTTAATGACATTCCAAGACCAAGTTTCATTTTGTATAACTATATACGTAAGGGATTCATGAGAAGAGAGAATTGGGGGAAAAGTGACCAAAAATCCATTAAAACATTATTAACAGTTAGAAGAAACAAGAAGCAACATGTGAAGAACACCGAAAACCAAATCAAGGCAAAGTTGGTCTTATAGACTTCCTAATGTTTCTAAGAACACTCCACATAAATGTCGATACAAAGAAGAGAGCAATACCAGCCACAATGGCTTCTTTCAGACCAAGATTAACCAGCAAGTTCACAAGCAGTCCCGCTAACACAACTCCGCAGAAATTAGACGAAACAGCAGACCAGAAGGGCATGTCCAGGATCGACGCTATTATAGCTCCTGTCCAAGCACCGGTTCCAGGGAATGGAACAGCTACAAAGAGCATTAGCCCTAACCATTGGAACTCTTCCACTGGCCCAGCTTTCTCTTTAGCTCTTTTGAATAAGATTTCGAGTAATTTAGAAGCTGTTTTGCTCTTACCCGCCAAGAAAGACGCAAACTTTTTGAGGTAAAGTATGATGAATGGAACAGGAACCATATTTCTGCAAAACCCCAAAATCAGTGTCACTTCTTTTTGCTTATATAATGGAATCATATGAATATGGATTGAACGTTTTGCCGAACTTATCATCATATACTCATATGACTCACAATCTCATTCAACCTCACAGATTCAACTAAAGGTTTCCCTCAAACAAGACAGAGCAATTGTCACACACAAGTTATCACATTTCACACTTTTATCACCATAAAAGTGACACTTATAATTTACAAACTCTGGTCCGAGAACAAATAAACAACAACGACAAGACGTATGTACACTTCTTTTGTATAACACAAATGTGAAGAAGTAAGAGACTAACCCAAGAACAGAGAAGAAAGTGAGAACCGTAGGTTTTAGCTGCATCCAATAACCGACGGGAATGGCACCACGGAGCTCAATAACCGGAAGCGTGGCTAAAGCAAACACCACAGCTTCGTCCGGCCAACCAAAGCGGCGGAGAGTGGCGGCGATTTTGAGACCAAAGCTCGATGATTTGATGGAGTCAGCCGCCGCTTTCGCATCGCCAGACCTAGCAAACCAAAGCAAAGAGAGAGAAGCCCAGAACACAACGCATATCGCGAATTTCACGGGGTTTACGCCAATAGACGGAAGCTGGATGGTTTCCTTTCCTTCTTCTTCTTCCTTGGTTTTCCCGAGAAACCCATCTGGAGATGAACAGCATCTAGTGAAATTACGGCGTAATGGGTAGAAAAGACTGGAACTTTGACTCCGTAGGAAACTATTTTGATTCAATCCTGGAGAAGTCGAAGATGTAAAAACTCTAGTGTGTATTGAAGTAAGGAGAAGGGTTTTTGTGGATGATGAAGCTAGAGTGATAGGAGAGGTTGAGACTATTGTAGAGATCGTCATTTCTGAATTTAGTTCAGATGCCTTTTCATCTGATCATTGTTGACTCAATATATGGGATTTTCAGAAGTAGCAAAAGGACTGAAACATAGACCGGAACCTTTGAGGTTGAGTTTGGTTTTCAAGGACGTGGTTTTAGAGTAAAAGTGTATAACCAAAGAACTCGTGGGGTTATCATTGAATAAATATATATCTTGGATATATGTGTAAAGTTTACACTGTAAACTTTCTTAAGTCGAGGGTTATTAATGATATTAAAGGAAACGCGCGGCGTTTGCGTATTATAAAGATCCATCCAGACGGTGCAAAACGGCGTGCAGTTTTTGGAATAGAATTAACTGCGTCTTTTGTAAAATATCTTCGCGACAAAGAACATCGGAGGAAGATCAGTGTAGAACAAATCGGGACACGAGTTTTTTCTGAAGAGAGGATTAGGATCGAATTTTTCAGTTTGGAGAAAAGATGGAGGGAGGAGAAGAAGAAGTGAGCATCAAAGAGTTAGCTTCGAATCTCACTACGTACAAAGAGCAGCTCGAGCAGGTTCGAACAATTTCTTCTCTTCTTCTCAGGGTTTTGTTTGTGGTTCCAAATCTTTCGGAATTATTAGAATCGAGGATGCTTGATAAATTGATGAAGAAGAAAGAGTTGCTGAATTTGAGCAGAGTAGGGTTCTGTATGATTGTTAGGGTTCGTAAGGATGCTTAAAATTGGGGATTCGTTGATTGGATAAGTGTTCTTACGTTTCATTCCATTGTTTTCCTTTGGCAATCACTCAGCCTTGTTTTTGGAATGGATTAATGATTGCTTGTGAAGTAGAGTTGTGATAATGTTCATGTGTTTGTTCCCTTTTGGTCTATCTAATACATCTTTTAGTTTTGTTTTAATAGGGTTGATGCAATTGCTTCTCTTCTGGATTCTCTTCTGGTCTATTTACACTCTTTTTGGTTTCAGGTGAGGCAGCTTTTGTCCGAAGACCCTAGGAACTCGGAATATGCAGACATGGAAAAGGAGCTTAAAGAGGTGATACATCCTTATGAATGTTTACTTTCAGAAATGAGTTAATTATTGGTTTTGTGTGATCAAATCTTTGCATTTTTGTTGTCGATGTCATTTTGCTAGTCTCTCTTAGCGTGAGTGGAAGTCATTGATCTGTATGTCTCCAGCTTTTGTGGCAAACAAACCAAGAAACCCCCGCACTAAACTAGATTAGGTTACTTGAGCATCCAGGTTTTGCATATCATGCGCTTTATGTTTCCATTCCCTCCCTCTTTTGAAGGATTCAGTATGTTGCTCGAAATAGCAACATCATTGAACAGCTAGCGGATACAGTGGACTTATGTTTCAGTTCTGGGATTTGAAAGGTGAGTAAACTTTTGAGTGCCATGTTACTCCGGCAGTGGAGTTTGGGACAGCCAATAGCAGTTGTTGGACTATACATGAAAGTAGGAAAATTAGCGAGGAATTCATCATTTCTATCTTGGTTGTTGTGCAGGTGTGCTAATATGGGTCATGATGGCCAGCCTGCTTCTATCTCCTGATTTCTCGCGTTCGATCCCTGAAGTTCTTATTTCTGAAAAATGTTAATAGATATATTTTTGTGTGATACTGTTGGAATCCTCAATTCTCTGACACACTTGTTTTGCAACACTTAGGTGATTGCATTGACAGAGGAACTTCTTGCAACCGCAAAGCAGAATGATATTTCTCTATCAGATGCTGGAGCAACCGCTGAATCACCCGATTTACTAGAGGGTGCTTGGCAAAAAAATGTAGGTTTATTTCTGTCATCTTATCTCTTCTCCTTATCATTTTATCGACTTTCAGCTCTCTCCATCTGTCATCTTACCTTAAAATACAGCTACGTGATTATTATAGTCAGTTCTTCTTGGCAGGAACAATATTGATAATGTGATATGTAAACCTGAAATCATGCTACTTTAAAGCCCACTAAAAATTTTGGTCACTAACGTGTGATTGTTTTCCATTTTTTTCTTAGGAATCAAGGAATGACCCAATACATGAGGGCAAGTTCCCCATTGGAACAAAAGTCCAAGCTGTGTATAGTGACGATGGCGAGTGGTATGTCGAAAAACTCTTGCGTCTCTTGTAATTCATGATGTGTTTACTGTCTACTTTACGTCTTCTTCCCCAATTTTTTTCTTTGTTTAATTAGTTAAGTGTTCAGGTATGATGCGACCGTCGAGGCGCATACTCTAAATGGGTATTATGTTTCGTATGATGAGTGGGGTAACAAGGAAGAGGTAATGCTTCTATTCCCGTCTGTTTTTTATGTTAAAAATAAACTAACTTTGAGGTTGCCTTGTCACAATATAGGTTGATCCAGATAATGTGAGGGCAATAGAGAACAATGCTCTCTTGGAAGCTGAAAGATTAGCTGAAGCTACCAAAAATGCACTGAAAAGAAAGATTGCGCAAGCTGCGAGTTCTGATTATCAATCCAAAACTCTACCAGCAAAGCTTAAAATCGATCCTAATGATCCCGAGGATGTGGTAAGTCAAAGATTTGATTATTCATTTTGTTTTTTTGGTCCCCTATGAGGTCGTGTTTATGAGGTCTCGCTTGTTTTTCAGAAAATTGCAAAGCGTAAGAAGATACATGCTTTCAAGTCAAAGGCGAGGCAGGAGCAACTCGAGGTGGCACAGAACAAGAAACAGAATGCATGGCAACAGTTCCAGACAACTAAAGCCAAAACTAAGAAGGTCAATTTCGATTGATATCTATTATTATTATTTTCCTGCGCTCTGTATCTGAGAAGGGTTTTGGTTGCTTGTTGTTGGCAGGTAGGGTTTTTTACAGGGAGGAAGAAAGAGAGTATATTCAAATCTCCGGAGGATCCATTTGGAAAAGTGGGTGTGACTGGAAGTGGTAAAGGTTTGACAGATTTCCAAAAGCGAGAGAAGCATCTTCATCTCAAGTCTGGTAATGCTGAGGGCACTGATGAATGAGAGTGATTTTATGTTTCTAAGGATTTTCAGGTACTTGAGTAGTAGTTCTTCCGTCTCTCGAATAAACCTCTTAAAGCAAAAACACAAAAAGATCTAAAACCCGCAAGTTTTTTGTGGATTTCTGCTCTTTTGTAAGTTGAAATGTTGTTGAATCAAAGATTAGCTTTTTTCTATACGATGGCTTTGTTTCCCTCTAGTTGACAATAGAGTAGAGCCGACCAATTCAACAATGCGAATCCGTTTTGTTTCACGAGCCTGTCACTGTTTGCTATCTCAGTCGATTGGTGTTTATTGCGCGTTCTTCCCCTAACTATTTAAGTTCCAGATGGGTTTAAGAAACTTTTCCTGTCGTATGCTTATTGTATCTATAAGGGAGAATGAATGCTGGAGTTTGGTTTTTTCACTTGCATATGCATGTCTCTTTATTTGAAAGTAAGGTAATCATCATCAATGTTCATGGATAATAGGACAAAATTAGTGTTGGACTGCTTGTCTTCGTTTTGCCAATTTTGAGAAGTTCACTGCAAATCGTCTCCCTCTCACTCTTCGAGAGGCCAAAAGGTCGATGTTTTTACTCAATTTTTAAATTGCATCAGAAGTATGAAACACAATACTATCGAGCAACCATTGAAAAGCCAAACAAAACAAGGCTACAAAATCTCTCACATTGTCGCAAAAAAAAAGAAATTAAAAAGCAAAAAAACACAGAAACAAAGGTCCAATTAAAAAAAAAGAAGCCTTTAACTATTGCAGAAGTAAGAAAACAAAAGGTTAAATAAATAAATAACTGTTGAACAATAAAATCCTTTTTCGCTGATTCAGAAAACTATGTTCTCAATTTTTTTTTTCCCTGTACCATCTTGGAATAGTGTCTGATCTCATGCAGAGAAATCATCATCGATCGCTTTTATTGTTTGGTATGAAATAAGCACAACATACACAAACTCTTTACTCGTTGCGGATTGTCTGATACTTCCCCCACAATGGTTCAGACCTCTTCATATCAACCATTAAGCTCTTGAACTTGTGGCTATAATCGACTCCACTGTTGAATTGGACATTTAATTTAACCGAAAAAATATCAGATCAGTTTGGATCCGAAGGCAAAAGAGAGAAAAAATGATAAACTTAAGAAATAGGAGAGAACCTGATACGATCCAATGATGAGATAGCACGAAGAGCACTTCTGATCATGTCTTCATTACGGTCATGCTCTTGCTTCACTGCATCTTGCTTTGGCTTGAAGTTTATTGTCTTTTGTAGTGGTTCCACAAGCGAATCCAGTACTGAAGAAAAACATCATGGGGATGAATTTATGATAAAGATACTCTTGTTTTCTTCTTTTACTCCGATTTGAAATAATGATTTTGGAAGGCTATTAACATACCAGCGAGCACGGCTGAGGGGCATTTATCCGCTAGTAGTGAGAGTATAAGATGACAAAGCATCTTCAGATCATAATGATCTGCATAAACAGAGATTCGTGTTATAAAAGATAAATATAGAAAATAGCGTGAAAGAGAGAGAGAGATAGGAGGCACACACTCACCTTCTAGTCCGGATTTGAGGAAAGGAATAATGAAAGAAGACGGATTCAGTTGATCAAGACAGCTATCGAGCAGAGTAAATACACACTCAAAAGCTGCTTTCCTCAGTTCAAGCCCATCATCAACAACGTGCTTGAATGGCCCTAGATCCACCGTTCTTATTAATTCTTTCTGCAAAATAGAAATGTCTCAGCCAATATAAAAAAACAAAACCTTCCGAATATGACAACAGTTGTGTTATAGGAATTACCTTAATAACGGTTTGATCATAAAGAAGCGGTAACAATTCAGGGAGGAGTCCTTTAATAAGGTTTGGTTTATAATGAGCAAAGGTACTCAGAGCTGACACTGCTGCACGCCTTACATGCTGCAATAAACCATGGAATCGCAAGAAGAAAAAATGTTACGTGATCAGTCACAGCAATATCATTTATTGTCAAATGCTTCTTAATGATTTGATTCGACTTACCCTGTCACCATCTTTAATTAGCATGAGGAATGAAGAAATCTCAGGGAAGATGATTTCATCTAGTTTCTCAGGCCGTTCCACTACAGAATATTTCACAGCAGTGACGACAGTCGCACGAGTAAAAGCTGCTCTACTAGTCGTCCTTACCTGTGAAATTCAGAATGCAACACCAAATATTATTCATCGTTGAAGTGTGACAGAAAAATGAGTAAAATGCAGTTAAATTGTTCTGTATCACTTCTCTAGCTTACCTTGAGTGCAGGAACCAGTTTCTCAGGTTCTATCAACGCCATTTTTCCCAAGCATTCAGCAACAACATTCCTTACACCCTCTTCCTCGCTTTCACAGTGGTTAAACAGTAAAGCAAGTATTTTCTCAACACTAGAATTCTGGAAGTCCGCTTTATCAACAGACTGCCTCACGATAACCTGAAAACCCGAAGAAACAATATATGACATCCCGAAGAATAAGTAATCTGACACCATCATATGTATATACTTAATTCAGGATTACTGACCTCCTTGAGTGAATGAAGAAGAATATATTGTTTTTTCTGCTGATTATCAATTTGGTCCAGAATAAAAGGTAAATAATTGGGCAGATTGCCAACAGCAATGTTTCCAAGAGCATATGAAGCCGCAGACTTTATTTCTTCAAAAGGAGATTGGAAAGACTCAATGACGATCGTTTCAATGCCAGCATGTGCGCTTAGGTCTTTCCTTCTCCCAATCTCACCAAGAGACAACAGGGCAAGATGCTGTTTTGCCTGCACGAGGAGAAACACCGTCACAAAATAAGCCTTCGAATAGCTTTACATCTACCAAGGAAAATAAGTCTTTACTACTCCCTAATGGCTCGCTAACTAATACAAAAACAGAAAGCTTACTGAATTTGTGCCGCTGTCATCTTTAAGGATTTCCATAAGCATTTTAACTGTAGACGAGCAATTCTTGTCACCTGCCGCGAGACAAAGAACCGCGACACACTGTGCAATTGAATATAACGCTTGCTTTGGGACACCTCCAGCCTGAGGAGAAGGCTTAGCACAAGAAAGTAACGAGTCCAGCAAGGTGTAGAAACTCGTATTTGCATGATAGACCAGAGCTTCAAAGAATCCTTGCAGAGCCTGTGACAAGCATCCAAAAGAATCATTTCCGCTTTGTCCTTGATCTCCGGCAAAGTATAACACAATTCAAACAAAACGAAAAATTACCAAAAGTGCTTGACCCTGGAGCAAGGGGCTTTTAACTAAAATTAATGCCTGTGGAAGAACTTTATTGCGAACAGCCAAACTGATATTTTCACTACAACTCTTTCCAGTCATCAAAGTGCAGCAGAGTTCAAGTGCAAGAGCTGTCATGTGAAGATCCGAAACACTGAAAAAGACAGATGAGAGTCACCCTTCAAATAAAACAACCAGACTAGAAGGTTAAAGAAAAAAAAAGGAACATTAGGGAAAATTCTGGACAAACAGACCTTATCAGAGATGAAAGCTCCACAACAATAACTTCATAAGCATCTGACCCAATTTTATCACCATACGCTGTTACCAAGGTATTCATGGTAATCAGTGTCGCTTGCCTTAAAACCCGATTAGCCTGATTTACAAAAAACATTAATCAAAACTGCCTAATTACCAAATGTTGTCAGGGATTTTTTTCCCTACAGATTACGAGTCAGTAGACAGAAAATAGAACATATTTGATGCCTATTAGATATGGTTGTAAAAAGCCCTATACCTTCCTTAAGAATCCAGTTAATTCAGCAATCAAATGGTTCAAGACACATGATAGATCAATGTGCAGCGGAGAAGTGGCAATGACAGCAAATGCCTGCATGCATCAACAAAATCACAGACATGAGTTCAAAAGTTCAAAAATAAAAACGTTCGACAGAAGCACGAGAACAACCTTTACTGCCGTGAGGCGAGTGATTTCGTTTCCCATTCGGTCAACAAGCACAGGAAGGCATGAAGGTAACTCTTTTCTGAGTTCATCGCCAAAAGTTGAAATCACAAGACCCATGCAGGTAATAGCACACTCCTTAACCTCCTGTTGAAACGAAGAGAGATTAAGAAACATAAATAGTACAAGTACAAACACAGCAATCTTCTTGCATTATTCAATACTGTAACTACTTATTAAGACAAATTGAGAGAGTTTACAAGAAAATGATTCAGATCTAAACCCCCAAAACGCATGGATATTCAAAAAGGATTGAAAATATAGTAAAAAATGGGATTCATGCAACAAACCTGGTCCTGATCTTGATTTGTCAAGCGAGACATTATCGCATTGTAAATTGGATGAACAAATGGTTTGAAATCAAAGCCCATACTCTGAACCACATAAAAGAAATATATTAGTGGATGCAAAATTTTGTGGGTTGTCTATTGATACAAGTATGATTTGAATAATAGTTTGAAAAAAAAAACGCTGACACCGTCTCTAGAGAACAGACTGACTCGGTAAGTGTGTACAAAATGTCTCAATATAATGAGATACTCACCTGAGTACTTGGACGTACTACTCTGACAAGTTCCCCGCAAACCCTTAATGCCTCAGCGGTCACCTTGTAATAGCGTTCTCCAACAGCAGCTAAAACAGGACTAGAGAGGGCCTAGATTTACATAGGAGTTAAAGAGTCAGTCAAATCAACCCTCATCGTTTGCTTATGTTCATTTACTTTTGGAAACTGGGGTTTTGAAGTCCGACTCAACACCAGTCATTGAACATTTTGACATTGTTTCAATGAACTGAAACCATAAAACGTTTCTAACCTTAATGTAAGGATGGAAAACAGGAGGCGCGTGCGATGCCAAGACTAATTTTGTGAAGACAAGAGCTTCGATTTTTAAGTTTGAAGTAGATGATTTATCCTGGAGGGGAATAAAATGAGGAAACATGAGCAAATGAACAACATTGAAAGTGCATATATATGAATACTGAATATCCCACTAACATTTAGCGCTCTTTCAATTCCAGGAACTAGTGAACCAATATGATCAGCAAGGCAATCAGGCAGGACGACCACAAGTTCTCTCAAAACAGAGAATGCGCCAACCTGCAGATAGGTAAGGAGTTATTAAAATATCGCATAGGAACTAAACCGAAAAGAGAGGTTCACACTATCGTACCTTTGTCTTGACAGACTTCTCACGCAGTTGCCTATTTATGGATTTCACAATCTTTGACACTTCTTGCTTCAATAGCCATTTCGGACTGCATAAATCAAAGTTATTATTTAGTTAGCAAGGACTCGTCAGTAACGTGACCAACCGTCCATACTGATTGAGTGAAAGGATGAAAAAACTTGCCTTGATTCATCTGTGTCAGTTTGACCTTTTGTCACATTTCCTGTTTGCCGTAGCAGATCAATGAATGTATTGAAAACATCCATCTGTAACAACAGTACCTCGGATCAGTGACCATATAGCAATGCCGGATAGAGATTTATTTTATTTTACATACCTTCACGTTTTCCTCCCTTTCCTTAAATCTATCAATTAGTTTTGGGCAGGCCTGCACGAAAAGAGACTTATTTATTTCTCAAATAAAGACTACAGTACACTTTCATTCTTATTTTGTTAAACATTTCAACAATGACAGATTATCAACGGAAGTCAAAGATGAAAAACTTATAGCAAGTTTAATCCTCTTGATCATTATTAAGAAAAAAAGATATACCTCTTCATATACTTTGGAGATCATCTCAGAGCGAGAAACTATTAATCCTGCCAAGCACTTCGCTGCTGCTCTCCTAACTTTCCAGCTGGCATCCTCATCATCCGTGTACTCATTTGCACTCTCACTGTGAGCAACAAAGACATATATCACTGAGACAAATGTGCACTGCAAGGGACTAGGTTACAGATACAATGCTTTATCAGAACTTACTCATCTTCTTCATCGTCAAGGGTCTCATCATCAGTGTCTTCCTCCATGTTGTCCGTAAAATTCGGATCATAACTTATATATTCCAAAGTGAGATTTAAAATTTCATCACAATATGGTGAGATGTCTCTTGGACACCGTAGCAAGAAACTTTCAAGTGCCTGAATTAAATTTCGGAACGTGCATGTTATTCACCAACATATTTCCTATCACTTTCATTGAAGCTTAATAAAGACGCAAGAAACTCTCAAGTCTCTTTTCCTTTACTTCGTTGTATTAGGATTTTAATGAAAAGATGAACGCCTAGAGAGAAAGTAGAAGAGGGAATCACCTGTAAGCTATACTCGCGGAGCTCCTCGTCATTTTCTGAAGCGCTGGTGCAGTAATTGATCAATACTGGAACAGTGTTACCAAGATGAGTCCCGAATCGGTATCCGACAGCACGGCTGAAAAAAAGAGGACGCACTAAATACCATCACACTCATAGCAAGTATAATCATAGATATGTAAGGTAAACCATTCATCTCACTCAATAAATAAATAGGACAAACACAGCTAACAGGAACAGAAAATAACACTAGAGTAAGACATTGGTAAGAAGTTGAAGACAAATACCACAATCAAGAAGGATAGAAAGGAAGTACCTTAAAGCTCCAATCATTTGAATATTGGTGCGTGTAATCTCCGATTTCGCGTTCTTGTTACTTAGGTTTTTCACAACTTGAACTGTCGCCTTTGCGAGTAAATCATCAGACAGACTCGAAGCAAGAGATGCTGAACCGAAAAAAAATTGAAACTCAAATGAGATATCCACCATCGAATTAAGACTTCTGCATAAGACTGGGTTAAAATACAATTGGATATTGAATATATCATTTGAACTCGCATTGGTATCACATGAACTGACACCAACAGCTGAGATCGATATCCAATGGTTAACACTGGGATGAGGAAAGCTGTTACTCAAGCCCCATGAGCTTAGAGTCCGGTTTTCAAATTAGCCAACTATGGAGAGAACTAGCCAGAAGTATTATTGACTCAATTTTGGTAACTTACCAATGCATGTAACAGTCTTCTTCCTGACTGTAGCTTGGTTACAGCCCAATTGCGATAGCAATGTGTTCAGTAGCTTCTCGTGATCATCTGCCATTAAAGTTCCGTATTTTTGAACAACGTCACACATGATCTCAAGACATTCACACTTAATCCCTGGGCTCATTCCCTTCAGAAGCAAGCCAGCAGAAAGTTAGTTACTTGCAAAACAAGTAGATAGTACCTCAGAATTCATAGGGTAGCCAAATAATTGTAAGCATGTACTGTTCTCTGGTTTACTAAGAGTTACAGAAAGAGCTATTAAACTGAAACAGCGCCAACAAAACTTTAACGTATAATCCTATCTAATGTGTATCCTGGTTTTTCCTTTGCAAATTTGCTGGCATCCTGAGTTTGTCTCAGATCCTAACTGTGGCATATGCAATCGAAAGAAAGGAATAGGCCTCCCAGAAACTTTTTGACCCAAGAAAAAAAAAAGACCTCCCAGCAACTAACCTGGCCACTTATCCCTCCAATCATTTGTGGAGTTAGAGTAATAAGAATAGATGGAGCAAGCGAAGGAGCAACTTGAGCGACAACAGTCCTGAGAGCTATGCTTGCGGTATCACGGTGTTGGTCTTTGCCATGCAGCAGTTTATCACATAACTTATTGGTCATCTCCACAATACGCTCTTCTCCGACCTTCTTAACCAATGGAGCAAGACTGAAACAAAAAAAAAACATACATCAAGATCAAGAATCGGATTTAGTCAGCCAAAAGTTTAGAAGTCTCAGGGACCTAGAAAGCCAAAGCTGCTGAGAGAAGAAAGCTAACCATTTAACAGCCAATCCAGAAACATCACCAGCAACATCATCGAGCTGCTGCAATATGATGCTCGACAATCTCATCTCCAAGTCCAGGTCGAGTTTAAAGGAATCCTTATTCAACTCATTGAGCAAATCAGAGGTTGCCATATATCTATAATCTTTATCTTTACCCGTCATCTGAACATAATAAAAAAATATATATAAAAACACAGAAATAAGAAAAGACAGTATAATCAAAAACAAAACTGAGCTGAGTTCGAAATAGATGATGAGAGACCTTTTCAATGATTCCAGACACTTGTAAGCTCGCCATCTTTGCTTGACCTTATCAATTCACCTCTTCCAACTGCAATCAAAAGAGGATCTCAGATTATTCATATCGGAAGAGCAATGTTACTTTCACAAGCTCTCCAAATAGTTCGACACGCCAGAAACATAGTCCGAAGAACAAAGGAGAAGTCCCGAACACGGACTAATTCTCTCTCGGGTGACAAAACCTAATCAATCTCCCTAAGAAAACTTTTGATCAATTCGGATCACAAAGTAGAAGTTTGGTTAGAGCAATCGAAGTACCTTCACACCAAAACCCTAAGACAACTAGTACGGCTACGAGTACCAAAAAGAGTTAAGTGCCAGACATCGTCAGACTTTTCGATGTCGCACGGATAAAATAAACAGCAAAGGAGGAGGAAAATCCTCACCTGAGAAGACGAAATCGACGGGAGAGAGCGCCGGAGACCGAAACAGAGCGCCGAGAGGTCCGATTTGCTGGTGGTGAAGTTGCGGAGAGGAAAGTAATAAAAGATGGAGGAGACACTGTAATTATTTTTCCCCGGACTCGCGAAGCCTTCATAAACACTTCTCCGTTGTAAAAAAGGAAACTGAAAAGTTACAAATGGGCCGCGTGGAGTTTATTGGGCTTTTCTACTACTTAAGTAATTAATATAATGGGCTTGGCCCAATTACTTTGTTTATCCATCTTGGTTTAATGTTTTCTTGTGAGGGCGTGGTTTTATTATTGCTTCATCAGAGAAGACATGTGCTTTTTATGTGTTTAAGTCTTTCTGTCCGGTCATGTTTGTTTGGCAAGCCGCTCGTCGCTATCGACCAATGACAAGGACAGATTTATGTTTGTTTGACCGTCGTTGCTATTAGGACGCAGCAACAAGATGTAATGATAAATAGGATCTATGACCTCTTGAAACTGTGACCAGCAAACGATAATGGAAAATTAGTTCTAACTAAATCAAGAAATAAGGAAAATGATAATTAGAGGAGGATCCGACATCCTTTTAATTTTTAGTAGGCCTGAACATTTATGTTTTCATCCGTAGTAGAAAAGATAAAAGCACATTCCTTTTTGTTCAACTAATTCATTTAATTAAAGAGCTTAGGTCACATCCAAGTAAAGTGTTTTCTTTTTGCAAGAGAATCCGCTAAAAAAATTTCGGATTTCGGAATGAAGAGATAAAATCAAAGCGGAGTGAGATTTGCTTGATTTTCGTTGAGCTGATATTATTCTTCTTCGAAATGTTTTAAGACAAAAGTAAACTCATTGTTGAGTATTACATTATTTCCACTCTGGTTTGGTTTCGAACTGATTATAGTTTTGCAAGAATTAAGCAGAATTGGACATCAATACATAAAATATTGTGATTGGGTTGGTTTAAAAGGTAAAGCACTTTGCAACTAAGTTTATTGTTACTGATTTAATTAGTTCTGTTTTTTTTTTTTATTCTTATGTTTGGTTTGAGACAGCATATTTGTACGTGTTGCAAGCAAGTTGCAGAAATTCTGAAAACAAAATCTAAAAATAAAGAGGTGAGACTAGAGATAACGCAGTTGACTGTGGTTGTTGCAGTTAGAATTGCGGTTAGGAGCTCATTCATGGTGACATACTGACATACTAAATACTTTACAAAAATAAATATGCTTCTTAAAATGCAGTAGAAAAGAGTACTAAGTAAATTCAACAATCATCTTTATAAATCGTTGTACATGAATAAATTCTTTGTTGACATCATTAAAACTTGGTTCATATGGGACTTAGTACAAAATAATATGTGATTTTTGTGTTAAATCGTTTTATTTGTCAAAAAAAAAAAAAAAATCTGTTAGTTTTTATGTTCGAACATATTATAGACTAATTTATGTAATGCTAATTGTGTTAATTAGAAATTGCCAACAAGCTCTAATTAAAATTGAGTATATTTTTTTTTAAAAAGTTGAATGATGAATCATTCAATTTGGTTTTTAGACTATCATAATTCATAAGTTTTATAGGATACATCGTGTGATTCACCTCTACTTATTAATACTATAAGAAAGTATAAATAAACATACGTAAAGACGTGTCTGAACCCAAACGCCAAATCATTTTTCAAGATCACAACAACAACGCATCATTCATAATTGAAGTTTACTGAATGCAATAATTGAAAGAAAAAAACAATACGCAAGGTGGTACACAATAGTAAAAACAAAAAACAAAAAAATGATACATTTAATATTCAATAAATGAAACATGTGATATCACAAGGCACAAAACATCTTGAAATCTTAATCCCTTTTGATGCATGACGTATTTAATCCATGTCTTTTCTTTTTTGTCAATCATCCCATGTCACATTAGCGCCCAAAAAATTCTGAGCACATAAATTTCATTATACGTTGAAGAAGTTGAAAAAAAAAAAAGAGAAAAAAGGTTATAATAAATGAGCTCACTCGTGACACCAACCAAGCATTTACTCAACCTAATACGTCACATATAATAGGACTCGACTTTACACTCTCCCGGACAATCTTCAACTCTCCACTAATAGAAATAATAATTTATTGCTCCCTTTGTTTTCCGTGCAATAGATTTTTGATTACGAATTGAAATCATACGTATACGCCTATATATTTTTCAAAACTAAAGAAAGTGTAAAGCATTCTTATGGGGAAGTATATAATCAATCCAAGGCCGGCTCAATACTATTGAAAAATATTACGGATCATGTTTACAATTTAAAAAAATAAACAATAGGTATACACTATACATGTAGGTAAAACGTTATCAACTTTCTTATGGAAATTTTACCAAAAAAAAAAAAAAAACTTTCTTATGGAATTTGTGGTGATATACACTTACAACGGCCTCTAATAAATAATCCTATATATCAATGTTCTATTGAACAGAAAAAGAAAAAAACAGCTGGTGGGAAAGTGTTATGTCAGTGAGTTCAATATATTTTGAAATGAGACAAAAAAACATGTAATAGAAAAGTTATGATAATTAAGATATAAATTTCCGCAGATTCTTGTAGCGGTATATATATATACGTATACTTGATACATGCATGCATATATATATTAAATTATTAATTGTACGAGTAAATGTGATCATGAACCACATATAAGTCTAATGATTTGAAATCAACAATAACTGTGAAAACCCCAATGCGCTGATCAGATCGCCTAGGTTATAGATAACTTATCAAACCACATGTTTATAAAGCTACCAAAACAATGATTAACAACAAACAAAGGGTTAAAACATTAACCACAAGGTACTTAATTAAGAAATTCAAAGAGAACACATAGAACCAAAATCTCAACTTAAACTAAGGACTAGAAGCAAGATCTCCAATAAGGGGTTTATTGATGTCGTTATTACCGGCAGAAATCTCGACATTGTTATTAACGTTGTTGCTCTTCTTGGATAGATTGAGTTTGTTGTTATGCATCCAAACTTTAAGAACTCTTCTCCTGATCCCAATCTCTTGACAAAACTGCTGAACAACAGATTCCTCTTGTCTCTGCATCTTCCAACCAATTCTCTCCGCAAAACTCAGCATCTTCTCCTTCTGCTCTTGGGTAAACTTTGTCCTAAACCTCTTCTTCTGATTCTGTCCGCCGTAACTGTAAGGTGCTGGAGGTGGTGGTGGCTGCCTGAATGTTAAGTTTCCTCCCATTTCTTCCTCCATACGATCTTCTGACTCTGAGTTCGATCCAGCTGCGGTTGCAACGCCAATTGGCATTATCATTTGCTGTGGTAATGGTGATTTTACCATCTTGTGGCGGTGATGATGGAACATGAGTTTTCTTTGCGGCTGGTTGTGGTGGTAAGGGGAGAACAAGGCTTTTTCTTCGCCTTCGATTTCTCTTCTATGGAAGTTCCTATGGCAGTTACAAGCTGAGCAAGTGAGAGCTTCAATAGAACCTTCTTCACCACTTGGCATAAACTCTCCACAACCATCAATCGCATTGCCTCCCATGGAAGCTGCATGATTCTTCAAACATTCTTTGTAGTTGATCACCAGAGGCTTCTCCTTCTTGATCTTGTTGTTGCTGTTGCTGAGCATGATGTTGTAACCCACATGATGATGATGAGGTTGATCATGATTCTTGCCAAGGCCATTACCATTGGAGGGGACTATTAGTTGAGGAATAGAATTGGCAGGATGATGAATCATGTGTCCATGCGCACCACAACTATTACCATAAGTAGTGTTTATTGGTATAGGCATGTCATGATCTTCTTGACTTGCAACTTCCATTCTTTTGATCTCCCTCTCTGCAGAAAATAATTACAAGTAATTAATACTGTTTTTTGGGATTTGCAAAGTGTTTCTTGGTTTGGGGACAAAGACACTAGTTAGGAAGAAATCAAATCAAAGAGTAAATTAATGAGTAAGATCAAATGATTAAGCTACAATAAGGCAAGAGCTTTCTTCACAACTCATTAAACCAATTTAAAAATAATTTTCCCAAAACAAACAAAAAACCCTAATTTTGGAAGGTCCGAACAGATAGAAAACAAAACGAAAAATACAAAAAAAAAAAACTTTATTGCAAGCCTGCTCAAGCAAAAGCTGACAAACCCACTTAAGAAAAATGTCTTAGTTCAAGTGAGAGATTTATGATAAATTCATAATCAAGAAGACATTAACCCAACATAACAAAAATATTAGCTTCATATTTAACGATGATTTGAGATAAAGAGACTAACACATACCCTCGCTACCAGTGAAAGTAGCGCAACTTTCTCTTAAGAACCTTTCTTGAGGAAAACAATGAAGAACTATCTAAACCACAGTGATATGAGAATTATAGGGAGATTGAGAAGCTTAGAGATGTAATTAGGGTTTTCGAAAGTGAAGGACTTCGAAGAAGGAAGATAATGAGAGAGAGGAAGAGAGAATTGCAGGTGGGTTTTGGATGTGAAGGCGCTCCTTAAACTAAGGGCTTAGGGTATTAGTAGTGAAAGCCTAAAGCCTAACATACACGAGAGAGAGAAATGAAAACCACAGCTAATTATTTGCTCTCTTTTTCTACAGACAAAAAATAAAAAACATCATTAACATCACTTTGACCTCGTTTTCATTTAATTAAAGGGTTGTTGAGAAACAGACAAAAATGTACCTCTAATTTACACACAAGATTTTTAAAAATTGTCTTTTGTTTTGGTTTTCTGTTCGCATTTTGGCTGGTATATACAATCTAAAATATACTAGCAATCACTTATGTTTGAAAATAGTAGTTGATATAATATTTGATTAAGAATATTTCTATTTAATAAAACAAATTCAAATTCTCCAACAGGAAGATTATCAAGTGAGGGGAGGAAAAAAATTGAGAACTAAAGAGTAATTAGGGAGATTGCTTGGCTTGCACTATCAGACATACAACAGTGTAGAGACGTGTCAGATAATTAGTGGTAAGCTTATTGAAGCAGATCGAGAAACAGAAAGTCATACAATTAAATTACAATATCCAATCTTGGTTTTAAATTGCATAAAAAATATCGGTATCAAAGACCAATACTAGGTACAACGATTAATGAAAATTTTAAATTTAATCATCTTTTAATTGTTGTTGAAATGGTGGAAAGCTGATTGAAATGCGTTCGACATTTTTCTTTTAAAACATGTAAAATTGCTGACAAAAATCATGTAAATACTTTTATTTTCGAACATGTAAATACTTGTGATTGTGGTTGACAACAAATCAGTTTAAGCTTCGGGTTGACGGGAAAAAAAAACAAGCAGTTTGAAATTTGTTTAAATAAAAACGCAGACTTAAACCACCAATAAAGTCGCATGACAAATGCATAATTGGAGCTAAATTATGGCATTATAACTTGAAAAAAAAAAGAACTAACTACGTAAAAACAAATGGCCGAAATTCTTAAGCTAGTAAAAATTACTATTGTTACTCGAAAAAATCACAGCGATAATTATATTTTCGGCATTAAATAGGTCACGTATGATATTAGCTTGCAGAGGTTGTCATGTCATGCATGTGAATTATATTATTCACATGAAGTTATTATTATTAATTATGGTCCTACAAAATATACGCTTTAATATATTTTGATATTCCCCTTTCGTGGAACATAAAATTTTAAAGAAAAACTAAGATAAATAATCAACGGAAAAAAATATTCGTAGTCACCGAATTTTGTTCTTCTGTTCTGTGAAACGTATTCATAATTATGTACATCGATATGTGAGATCTCTTTGGTTTATAGGTTAGCCAAAAGACTAATATACTTACTTTATTTTTCTAAAGTTTCTTGTATCCACATCAATTAAATTCATATACTATGGAATTAAATCATTATTATTTCACCGTGCTGCAGATTGAGCCGTTTGTCTAAATTACGTTTTCAGTGTACGGCTAATTAGACTCTTAGATGATTTATGAATAATAGTATATAGTTTGCGATTGTAATATATATGTTAAGTTTTGATAATGACGATGAAACAAAACTAGAAAAATGTTGCAGACTGACAAAGAAGGTGTATTAACAAGTTAAACGTATTTCCAATAATACCCTCGTTAAGTTAGCGTCCGTCGGTGGCAGGATATGCAAATACTCGAGTTTGTAAGGTGAGTCATGTCATTTAGAGAGCGAATACAAAGGGGATGAAAAGAGAATTAATACTATTTGGCCCAAAGATAATGAAGTCTTGGAAAAAGGAGTATTTTGCTTAAGATTTCATATTTACTATTCTGGGTCTTTTAGCAATATTTAATCTCTAATCATGCAAAACCCGCTTTAATTATTTTTACAGCTCGTTGTGATCGAGAAGTTTGATTTCGTTTAAATTAAAGAATATTGTCTTTGCTTCTTACTAATGAGTAATCTTTTCAAATATTTTTGTAACCTTTGTACATATAAAATTATAAATATTAATTACGTTCAATAAAATTAATTTATTTAAGCTGGTGACCATTCAAGTGTAAAGAAATGGGTGCAGTTCGCTTTCTTCTTTTATCATCTCCTGTGTGCTTTTATGAAATTTGAGATACTTTTATCTTCTTCTTTTCTTTTGTTTCCTTCTTGTCTCTAGTAAATTCCTTCCATTGTGGCAGCTTTTGTTTTAATCTACTTTATTTTTCTCTGTACCCTTACGTAAAATCTCGTAAAAATCTTCGCAAGTTTTTTTTATAAAAAAACATATACAATATGTTTTTCTGTCGTCCATGCTATATACTTATCCACACGTTAAGTGACTTTGATTCGAGGTAAGAAAAAAATGAAATATAAGGGACCACAAGAATAAATGACGTTAGGTTTGATGGTCCAGAATTAGATCACAATTTTCAAGATGGTCTGGCCTTTCGTGTATTTACTCAACTTCCTTTACGTATAAGGGATAAGTATATGTCCAAAAAAGAAACAGAATAAAGGGGGAAGATGGTGATGCTCAATAATTTAATATTCCTTCTAAGATTCAGTTTTATGATTTTCCTTTTATATTATATAGTTTCATTTGTTTTACAATGAATGTATGTGTGGATATTAGATAACCTAGCGTGTGGTATCTAGCTAAGAATGATATGTTTAATGTATGCCGTGTGCCCTTGCAAATTACTTTAATCTTACTTAACAACAACATAAATTAAAAAGGGAAACGGGAGATACGAAGTGACTACTGGAATAAACAAATTGTTTGTTTATTTATAGTGTTAATTAAGTTCAATTATTTATTTTTGATGCCGACATTCTTCTTATTAATGGTTATAACCACCAAACTTCGCATAACTTCTTAACTTCAAGATTCCAATTATCTCAGTTAGCAACAACAAAAAATAATGCTAACAACATCGTTTGCATTATTTATAAGTTAAAAAAATGTGATTAGGCCTCTGATGATAGCTGTGTTATTGTTTATGTCTACGTCATAAAATTGTGACATATGGATTTCGTCACATAAAATAGTCACAATAGCCGTAGTGAAAACCCTCGATTTTTCACGGCAATTCCATATTCTTTTGGTGGGATGGTGGACTCGTTTTGGTGCCCTTTACAATTTTCTTGGTTTAGATGATCTTTCAAGATTGTGATGTGAAGGATGAAGTTAGTTTAGCGACTTCAGTATAAACGTAGCAAGTAAATTTACCAACCGATTCTTTTCACCACTATGACACTAGCTTAGCGACTTAACTAGATATAAATGTAGCATTCATGAATGCTCATATATTACTGTTTTACTAGAAACGGTACAACAGATGAATTGGGGACCATTGACTCGGTCGTAAGTCATAACCCATTTACTCGAGAATAACCTACTTTGAATTTGAAAACAAGTGTGACAAATATGCACTAGTATATACATGTCTAGCTAGTGGGGAATATTTTCTTTGTTATCTTACACAAAAAGAAAATTTGTTTCTTCTTCTTTATTCTGTTCCCTTTAATTTATGCACCAGAATAAGCAAGAGCGATTTCAAACGAGTTTATGCGGCATATATAAGTCTCCTTTTATCCGATGAAGAATCAAACGAGTTTATCGGAAGTTGTTTATCCTTGATAGATATACGTGTGGATATTTCGACTCTGAGAGGACTGAGCTACTCTAGCATGAACCATACTATAACATTTATAGTACAATACAAGATAAAATTATCATAATGAGGACTTTTTGAATATAAAACTCATCTTCATACGTCTTACATTGTACGTAGTATATATGAATAAATACAAAACTCGATTCCAACAAAACATGACTCGGAAAAAACGTTAGAATCTCGTTATTTTCGAATCACCAATCATATTCTAATAATTTGTGCTATATGGTTGTGGTTGTTGTCGTTGTGGTGGGCGCGAGTATAGAAATACAATATCGGTGTACAGGATCACACAAATTTTCATTCTAAAATTAATTGTTAGTGGGATAAGGCCGGCACTAATTTTTAAATGTAACAGAATGATTATAGTTACCAAACAAAGAACTTCAAACAAAGGGGACAATGTGCATTCGAGGTTGCGTTTGCAATGCAAGTAAAGGAGAAACGTTTTGCCTTTTAGTGATCCCATGAACGACAAAAGCTAAAGGGCGCATGCTTAAGCTAAAGTCCATTAATTTTTTTTTAAAGTTTAATTTGTTCCCCTTTTTAAAATTTTTTATTGTATTTGTTGTTGTCAAAAAAAAAATAAGTCCATGAAAAAGGATTTACAACCGTGCATGCTTTGCTATATTTTTTTCAAGTTTTAATTTCGAAAATTTTTGTTAACAATGTGCTTTTTTATTTATTTATCAAAGTGTTAGAAGATGATTATTGGAGTTTTTCCATAGAGTTTCTAGAAAAAAGAGATAATTTAAAATTTTTTTGTTTAGAAAATTTTTATTCAAACTTCCTATAATTATGCTCTTAGTTCTCTAGTGAAGTAAAAAAACTGTATCGTTATTGTAAAAACAATGATTTTTTTTGTTTACCGTCATTTGCATTGATTGAACTGAAACTTTAAGGTCTCCATGGAGGGCATATCTCATACAAATTGGAGCACATGGAAAAAGTTAAAAGTTGATGAATAATCATGAGCTTTAGCTAGAACATGAGCCGCACGGTTAACTTAATCTATTAACCGAGACAAACTCAACCCATTCAAACCTTTGCCTCCATGCTTGGATTTCTCTTATGCAATTATTCAATCCAAAGTTTGTTTGTCGTTGGTTCAGGAGCATTATTATCTGCTTATTATCACCTTCAAAAGTTATTCTGCGATATCCTTTAATCTATGAGTGTTACATTGCCATAATCAATGCTTGTAGCTCCGCTTTAAGGACTGATGAACAGATTTGTCCTTTGCTACGCCCCGCTTCTAGATAAGTGCCGTGGTGATCTCGAGCTGCTGCTGAATTGGTAAGTACTATTATTTATAGATATATATAGACGCAAAGCTGTAATAAGTTTAATAACTAGCTAGCTAATCAAAACTAACAGGAACATTTGCTAGTTTTTGAAAACAAAATACCATTATTTATATACTTAAATATAATTCAACTAATAATATAATATTTTGTAGAATACAAATGGTTATAAATCAGTAAATTTTATATTAAAATTTGAAAACGTCAACTAATTTGAAATAAAAAATATCTCTAAAATAACAACTAACAAAACGGAAAAAAATATATAACTTCAGTATTTGTTCACACAAATGTATATTATATAAATATCAAAATTATATAATCTCACAGAAACTATAAAATTCAATGCCGAATCAGTTTCAAAGTACGTAACATCCCAGTTTTTCATAAAAGACAGAATTCTGAGATCTTATTTTTCTTGTTAAAGTTTATCTCACACTAATGGATTTTTACGTGCAAATCAATTTACTGGCAGCAATTCGCTTTTATATATACTGTATATATATATCATTCCTTATTTAATGTGTAAGTAATATCATCAAGTACAATAACATGGCAGACTGAGGAAATAAAATCAATAATTAATACGGCAGTGGATGGATGGATGGACGTAGCGTGTAAGAATATACATTCCGTACATTTTATACTTCCATAAACTAAGAGCCAAACAAAATAGGTCGACAAATAAAAAATTCCTAATGTAAGAGCCAAAATAATAATTTTGAAAGTATTTATATCTTTGATTATACGGCAACGATCCATCCATTCCATCCACTCAGTTTTACATGTGAATTTTGACAGTAATAAAGTTGGATAAACGACACATGTATGCTTGACCAAAAAAAAAACGACACATGTATACACTTCTCGAAACAATATAAAATAACAAAAAGTATCATCTCGGACTCGGAAGTCTTTTTGGTGAACAGTTTCTCCATTAATATTGATATTAAAAATATAAAACTATACGACAGAACAAAACTTGTTGAATTAAAAAAATAAAAAAATAAAACTAATTTGGGCCAATATGATGGCAGATTTTGTTTCTTTGTAGGCCCATTTTCAGAGACAATACCAATCTGGACCGAAAACGACGTAGTTTGTGCCAAAGATATGTAAATGTCGTAAATTAAAATCTTTTATTTCTTCTTCAATGTCATTTTAGAAGAACTCTTATCAAACAAAGCACATGAAACAAGACACCATAGGCAAACTGTCGTACAAGATTTTAATATTCAGTAGAGAGATCAAAGTCTTCGTCTTTCATCAACATCTTATTGAGACAACCAAAGAAAAAGGGCAAATTGCGAATCCTCAGCTCTTTATCTGCCGCGGATTCATCATCGATACAATCTGCAACAAAGATGGGTAATTTTCTTTAGTTTTACAATCTTAAACTCAAATGATTCAGAGCCAAACTCAGAAGGACAGTAAAGAAGACGAGATTAAATGACACTTATCTTTCAGATCATTAGTATATAAAGCAAAGGGGCAAATGAATGGATTAAAAAAAACAAACACAGTCACCGGAAGAAAAAAAAAAGAAGCAATCAACACAGATACTTAGCTATTTGTTGTATTGATCTAAACTCTGAATTTATTTTTCAGTTTTGCTTATACTAGCGAAAACTAAAGTCACGAACGAGATCAATGCTTCGAAGAGCCAATCTATCTCTTGATCACCAGCAAAATTACCAACTGCCACTAACTGACATTAAGCTTTCTTTTCAATATAAGAGAAGACTCACTGAAAGAAGGTACTGAAAGTCTGACACTTTGGAGACAACATGTCATCGTATTTTATCCAATACTTAGTTCAGGATTTTTACAAGCCAAGCCATAGCCATTCCTATTGGACTAAAAACCTAATAACCATTTGTATTGGTCTGAAAAAGTGTTTACTCAGCTTTGCATATACATGCTGCAAGAAACTGATCCATCTCTCCGACCAAGAACAAATCAGCAATTCCCAATAACTGACATGAAACGATGTTAACTGTAATTGGACAAAACATGATCCCAATACTAAGTTACTACAGAGATCTCTATCCTGCCAATGGTATTAACCCAATACATAACAACTTCTACGGTTTGGATTTTACTCAAAATTAGGTCAATTGGAACTGAAATGAAATTTAGAAAATTCGAGAAGATACCTTATCGCCTCAGTGAGACGGAGCAGGTTGTTTCTGGTGCGATGAATGAGAAGGAGCCATGAGTTTGCTGTAGATCTGCTCACCGGCGAGGTAAACGCAGAAGGCGGCAACACCGATCCCGAGACCAGGAAGCGCGTGTCTCATTTGATTCGAAAGCATAGGGTGCTTCCTCCACTCATCCCTTCGCCTGAAAAATTCTCCGGTAGTACCCAACGGTTTCGCCATTTTCTCACCGGTCTTCGTCGTTCTCGATCTCCTCCGCCTCGTACCTTTCTTATCAAAACGAACTTCAGTCGCTGTTTTTGTTGTATTGACTTTATGGACATGTTTTAAAGCCCATTGGAGAAGTTAATGGGCCTCATGGGCCTATATATAAAGTTTCGCCGGTGAACGGAAAAAAAGTAATATTTCTCTCTCTCGTTAATTTTTTTATCTCCGGCGGGATAATAAAAGAGCAAATGGCGATGCTTCAAGCGAATCTTGGCTTCGTTAAGTCTCCGACATTTCCGTCTTTGTGTCCGAAGCTTTCAGTCAACTCGACGGCACTTTGTCTGGGCTTCAGCTATCGTCCCTCAGGCAATTTCTTACGCTTTTGTTTGTTATCTCTCGAGGAGGGGATTGTTGATTGTTTCGGATGTTGTTTCAGTTCAAAGACTGGATTTTTCGAAAAGGGTTTGTAGAAGCTACAGAAGAGATGCTGTATTACACTCAGTCAAATGTTCTTCGTCTGCTGAATTTGATAACGTAAGTTCAAATTTGTAATCAATTCAATTCCGAAGCTATTATCTCTAGCTTAATTCGAATGGCTTTCCTTTTTTTTTATGTTTGTTACATCTAGAGCAATGCCGCTGTGAAGGAGAAAAGTGTCTCAGTGATTCTCTTAGCTGGAGGTCAAGGGAAGAGAATGAAAGTAAGCTATTTGTCTCTGTTAAAGTTTCGAACTTTATGTTGAAGTTTAATTCTTTCTTCTGTTGAGCTTCTTCCAGATTGATTTCGTTGTTGATCTCGATTTTCCACCTTTTTTTTTGGATTTTGTATCTGTTATTGTGAATAGATGACCATGCCAAAACAGTATATACCACTCCTGGGTCAGCCAATCGCTTTGTACAGGTATCAAAACTTTACTTAAAGTTAGTTATTTCGTAAACTCTGCTATGTTGTGTTGAATCTGTATCGCGTAAATGAGCTAATAGCAGTCTTAATTTGGTCATAGAGGAAACGTATAATTTGGTTTTATCAGCTAAAAGCATACGAATGATTGGATATCTTGTAAAGGGATCTATTTTTGCTTTGTAATCGTTGATCTCTATGCCTTATTGTTTGCAGCTTTTTCACGTTTTCACGTATGCCTGAAGTGAAGGAGATTGTAGTTGTTTGCGATCCATTTTTCCGAGATTATTTTGAAGGTTTAGCCTCTATCTCTCGTTTACTAGTTATAGCTCTGGTTTAGAGATCTCTCAAAGATTCTCACTTGAGCATTTTTATTGTGGCCTTATAGAATATGAAGAATCGATTGATGTTGATCTTAAATTCGCTCTTCCTGGTAAAGAAAGACAAGACTCTGTTCACAGTGGGCTTCAGGTTTATACCTCTTTCTTTCCTGAGGCAGAAGAGACTATTCTAACTTGTATTCACTGCTCTAGTTCATATGAAACTTAAAGATTGTTTTTCACAGGAAATGGATGTGAACTCTGAGCTTGTTTGCATCCATGACTCTGCCAGACCTTTGGTGGACACTGAAGATGTCCAGAAGGTACACTTCGTAGTTATCGATTACCTTATGCGAAATAGCAAAAGTAGGGAAAAAGAAACAAAATTTCTTGTCGTGGTTTTGATTCTTTAAGGTACTTAAAGATGGTTGGGCGGTTGGAGCAGCTGTACTTGGTGTTCCAGCAAAAGCTACAATCAAAGAAGTACAAATTCTTCACTTTATTTGGCAAAACGTAAAGTTAGTGGTCATCATCTTGTTGTTGTCTAATAGACTTGTTTCACTGCAATATGCAGGTCAATTCTGATTCGCTTGTGGTGAAAACTCTCGACAGAAAAACCCTTTGGGAAATGCAGACACCACAGGTTTGTATATCAGTTTCATGCTTAACTTGAGATAAATGTTTTGTTAGAGTTTTGTTTTCAAATCACTTCAATGTATATTTTCTCTTTATAGGTGATCAAACCTGAACTGTTGAAGAGAGGTTTCGAGCTTGTGAAAAGGTTGGTGTAACCTTAAAATGATGATATCTTGAGTAAAGTCAAACGAGACTGATTGTTATTTGTGTATATATCTGAAACAGAGAAGGTCTAGAGGTAACAGATGATGTTTCGATTGTTGAGTACCTCAAGCATCCTGTTTATGTCACGCAAGGATCTTACACAAACATCAAGGTAAAAATAATGCACGAGTTTTATCCTTTTTTCCGCGGAATTATCAAATTAATTATCAATAATTAATTTTCTTTAATTATCAAATTAATTATCAATAAAATGAAAAGGTTACATTTTTTTTTATTGTACAAAATTGTCTTTTCTTTTGTAGGTTACAACACCTGATGATTTACTGCTTGCTGAGAGAATCTTGAGCATGGACTCATGAGGTATATATATTTGTTTTTATTAATCGACTTTGTGACATGAAAATGTTCATAAAGCTTTTGGATATTTCAGATTGTGAATACCGTCTTGTTTTTTACATGTGTAGGATGAAGTAGGGCATGGTACTTCGATTTTTCGGGTCGGGAGGAAAATTTTCGATTTTTTTTACTCATTTTAGCAAATTGGAACCATTTTTTTTTTTTTGTTATCGACTTCAGAAATAAATAAAATTCATTAAACAGTATATACGAAAGATCTGATTCAATTTCAGTTTGGATATATAATTCGTTGATGATACGAGATGGATCATGTTGACAATAATGTTCTGCTTCATAGTCAAAGTAAAAACTGAACACATAAAAAACTTAAATAAAAGAGAGAACACACTTTATTATTATATAATTATGATACAAAAAAGCACTACAATAATCAAAACATTGGTTTATGTTTTCATGTATTGTATTTATAATATTTAAGAAGAAGCTGGTGGGCAACCGGGTCCGGGACAAATAATTGGGATTGGGAACTGCTCCACTGATTGCTTTGCATCCTGGTTTGGTGGTGGAGGAGGAAATGGCTCGGTCCTAGCCTGCGCAAGACCAGATGCCTGAAGAAGCAGTGTAACCACCATTGTTATTGCAAAAAGCTTCATCATCTTCATCATCTTTGTGTTTGTGATTAAAAATGTTTAGCCTAATTTGCTTATTTATATTGTTGGGAACTTGTGTGGCCCCAGAAAGGAGGCCACGTAATATGTAGATTATTATTATTATTTTGACTGGAATCATAATGAAGAGGATAATAACATAGTTATACTAGTCATGTTTTATACTAGTCATGTTAATGAAAAAAAGAAGAAGTTTATAGTATTAGTCGAATACACGTGTATTGGGAAAGTGAGACTAATGGCATATTGACAAAGAAACATATCTAGCACTTTAATGTGTATTGATTATTGGAAAGTAGCCAAATAACCCTATATTGACCAAAGATATAGCAGTAGATATAGCAACTTAATGTGTAGTATTAGATTACTTACAATTAATGGGGATGTTGAGGTGTATTGGTGTAATTGTAGATATAGCACCTTAATGCACCTTAACAAAAAAATCACTGTAATTAACTAAGGTCAGTGTCCACGTTACATTTTGATTTGACCATTATAGAAATAAAAATCTAAGATGAAATCTTTCTCTGTGTTGTATATGTGTTTTGGAGTAATTATTTTATAAAAATAGTATGAAATCATAACGCAAAAACTCTTACTATAGCTAGATGTAGGGATAAACACACAATAATTTAAAGCAGATTTTATATTGTCATGTTAACATGACTCATGTATTATGTTTATTTTTTTAGGCGTTGAATACTGGCAAAGAAACATCTGAGTTTATGATAACCGTTAGTGGAGTTTCGGAGGAATGCAATGGCCGAGACCAGGAGGACAAATAATTGGGATTGGGAACTGCTCCAGTGATTTCTTCGCATCCTGTTTTGGTTCGGTTGAGAAAACCGGTGGTTCATGGATTGGTTTAGAGTCGGTTTGGAAGTTTGGATTTGGTAGTGGAGGAAAAGGCTCCGTCCTGGCGTGGGCAAGATTAGATGCAAGAAGCAGCAGAGTGAACACCATTGTTAATGTAGAGAGCTTCATGATCTTTGTCATCTTTATGTTGTGATAGAAAATGCTTAGCCTAGTTTGTCTATTTATAAATTATATTGTTGTGGAAAACCCGTATATATTACAAACACCAGTCCATCACAGAAAATATTTAGATATTTGAATTAATGTTAACAGAATCATCTACATTTGTCATAAAAGGGAGAAGAATCACTAAGACTTATTTATTGATAGGATTTTCATATTGGACATTGATAATCACCAGAGAAAATTCAACGGTTTATTTTACCGAAACTTACTCTATTGACTATAGAATTTCCAAATTCCATCACAGAAAGAATTCGACACTCGGAAAATTATCAATTTATTTATTAAAACCAAAAATTTTAAAACCAAAAACAAAAAGTAGACAAACAATCAACCAAAAATTTAAAAACCAAAAACAAAAATTTGACTTTGTTTTGTAAGTTTTTTTTTTAATAAAAACTTTGTTTTGTAAGTTACAAAACCTGATGATTTAATACTTGCTAAGAGAACCTTGAGCATGGACACATGACTCATGAGGTCTCATTTTCTTTTACAACAAATCTTGAGGTATCATAAGAAGTGTTTTTCTTTATTAAGCTAAAACAAAATTTGACACTAAAATGTTCATAAAGCTTAGTGACTTTTCCTATTGTGTAAAAATGTTTCGTTTGCTGGTTGATATAGGACGGAACTTCTGTTTTTTCGGACTTTAAGTGAACTGAAACCAAAATTTGTTTGGTTAGGTTTTGGAAAAAAGCATGGCACCGTATATATGAAGATTCTACTTCAGTTTGGATAAACAACTAAGATTCGAGTTCGTTCGGGTTGATTTAATTGGCTGTCTTATGATAATTTGAAGACAGTGATGCTTATGGTGAAAGTGAAATCTGAATAACTAAACTTAAGTGACAGACAACACACAAATTATATATTTTTGATAAAACAGAAAGAAAAAACACGATATACAAAACATGCTTTAAATTGGCATGTATGATATATACATATATTTTCTTAAGCGTTTAATCTTAGAGAAGGAAACATGTGAGTTTGGTAACAATTAGTTTTGTTTGGCAGGAGGAAAGCAACGGCCGCCGAGACAAAAAGAGGGGAATGGGAACTGCTCCACTGATTTCTTTGCATCCTCGTTTGGTTCAGTTGAGGTACCCGGTGGTTTAGGAACCGGTGGTTCAGGAACCGGTGGTTCAGGAACCGGTCTAAGGTTAGGTTCGAAGTTTGATTTTGGTGGAGGAAAAAGCTCGGTCTTAGCGTGGGCAAGACCAGATGCAAGAAGAAGCAGAGTGAACACCACTGTTAGTGTTGAGAGCTTCATGATCTTTGTCATCTTTGTGTCGTGCTAAAACATGCTTTGCTTAGTTTCTTTATTTATCTCGTTGTGGAAAACCCGTTATGTATATTACAAACACCAGTCCATCAGAAAAATTGTTTGGAGAATTATTAAAAGAATCATCTACATTTGTCAGGAGAAGGAAGAAGAGAATCATCAAAACACATTTATTGATAGGATTTTCGAATTAGACATTAATAATCACCGAATGGTCTATTCTACCAACATTTATTCTATTGACTATAGAATTTCTAAATTCCATCACAGAAAGAATTTGAAGCTGAGATAGTTATCAATTTATTCATTGAAGAAAGAATCGTCTTACATTTGTCACAAAGGGAAAAAAAAACGAAGAAGAGAATCATCTATATGTACATGCCCATTAACAAAAATGGCCGATGTTCATCAAGTTATTATTATTTTAAAATACAACACAAAAAAACCTGAAAAATATAAACCATTGCTCAAGATTAAACTACTCTTTCACGTTTTATTATATTCCACAGTACCATTTTCGCAAGTTTCATAAAAAGAAAACAAAAATGGAGTCATTTAAACTCAGTAGGATATGAACTTTACAGTGAATAAATTAAAGCTATCCTTTGACATATCAGTTATCAAATAGAATTAGAGTTTGAGTGAACAATTTTGTTTTCATGACTTTGAAACTAAAGTTTTCATCTTCTAAAGTTGCCTTCTGGTTTCCTTGGCTTAGCACATCCATTAAACAGAGAGAATCCTCTCTTTCGACTTCTCCTGGGACGAACAGGAGTTCCCTTACCCTGTTTCGCCTGATCAAATCCGAAAGATAAACAAAAAAACAATGAGAAAAACAAAACGAATCAAAATATCTAGAAAGAAAGAACAGTTCTCGATTAATTAGAACATACCTTGCTACTTCTTTGAGTCTTGTGTGTGTTCCAACAAAATAACATATTACAACCAACTTTCCCTGATCCTGATTCGTATCCTCCTCTACACAAACCAATGCCAGAACATTCATTAATCATCCATACGTTTAAAAAAAAAAGATCGTTCTCTGTTTTTTTGGCTTTTTTTTTTGGTTTAAATCGATAAGGACAATGAGGAAAACTTACAGATTGTCTTTGTTGTGTCCGAAGTTAGAGTCGTGAAGTAAGCTCGGGGAAAGAGGACAATGCTCTCCTCTTCTACCGGTTAGATTCTCTTGAAGCTCACCATTCTCGCCGATTTTCAAAAGCTTAACCTCGTTGTTTAGTTCATCTACCCAATGGTGAGAAGTTAACCCAGAAGAAGAGAGAGCAGAACCTATGCTGTTAGGTTGGCGATGAGTGTCTTCTTGAGGTAGAATCTGATTCCTTTCGGGTTTTATCCGTATAACCGACCCAGGCGTGTCTTTATCAGCGGTTTGTAACCACGCGGTCTCTAATCTTTGTTCTCGGATGATCGATTCTATCCTTTGCATTGGGATTTTCGACCTGCTTTCTTCGCTGCTACCAACTCCGAGGTCTGATGCACCGTTTAAACCGGCGATGGCGTTCAGACCTCCACCTTTGTTGGTCATTTCTGGATTCCGGGTTTGGTGAGGGACGACGAGTAACTCGGTTTCAGGCAAGAGAATTATCCTAACCTCAACACTTCGCCTAAGTACTGTTTCCATCGAGTTTGTGATACTGCTTAGAAACCTTTCAGCTCTAGATTTGATGTCGGTTTCTCCAAACGCGATATAAGCAACTAGAATACCTGCAAATCATATACAATATTTTTAACATTTGATAAACTTTTGAAGGAGGAAAAAAAGGTGAGAATATACAGAAACGTTTAGGCTTTTTTTCTTTTTTTTACCTTCGACTTCACTGATAGATATAAGCTTCCCATGAGTATAGAGCAGCTGCCTCAACGTTTTGGAATGGCATCTTTCTATGCATTTTCTCCATATATCGTTTAGTTTCTCTGAACTTCTTTGAGTTAGCATCATGGTGCTTGCGGTGCTATTGTCATGCGAGGCTATGGAGTCTTCGCTCTCTTGGCCTCGGCTAGATGAGGAGGATTTATAGCAGGTATTATCGATAACCCTGGAGAACGATTTCGCTTCATGGGAATGAGTTCCGGTCCTTTTTCTAATCGAAGCTGGGGATGCTGACTTACTAAAGTGAAGTCCTCCTATTCTCTGTTTGTAAGCCATCACTTCCCTTGAAATGCTTGACGGGTCATCATCAGTCGCTCTAGAGCTTTGCCTTCTACTACTACTTCCTGTATGTGTGGTTCCAGGAGAAGGCATTGACCCAAGCTGAAGCAAAGTCGCTGTGAACCATGTTGAACGGTCATTAGAAACTCTAAGCTGCTTCTCGGCCTCAGAAAGAAGTTTCAAAGCGTGCTTTAGTCCCTCCATGTCCGCTTCAGTCACTACAAGAACGAATCAAGACTCTTGCTAAGATCAACAATAATCGAATCAAACAAAGCGGAGAAACAATCATAAAGGGTAACATTGCTCTCACAAGAAATGGCTTAAGGGTGTGGTATTAATTGAGGAAAACAATGGAATGGGCGATGGTCTCAATTAGCTAGCACGTAACGTATCAATAAGCTAATTTTTAGCACATATGATCACTATGGATTTCAAATACTTTGCTTGTAACTCACAGTTTCGTCCATCAAGGAAGGCTTCGCTGTATTTTTCGTCTACGACCTTGTATGTACCAGCAATGATATCCATGATAAGACTAGCAAGTTGAGACATCAAGACTATTGGGTCAGCTCCAAGGTCCAACAACTCTCTAGCTCGCTTCACGGTCTCTGCCGTGTCAGATGACAATGCTAATTCCAAGAGTTCCAGCAATTTTTCATCTGAAACAACACCCACCTGCACAAACACAAGTGCCACATTTTTTACATTAATAGGTTTTACTTCCTTTTTTTTCAATGGACAGAAACGTAGACGAATTAGAAAAAACTTACTAGCTCGTTTACTAGACCAGTGGTGATACGTTTTCCAAGCAAACTCAGCTGCTCCAACATAGTTTCAGCATCACGAAGTGACCCATCCGCGTTCATAGCAATCAGGTCCAACGCATGCGATTCTACATCAATATTTTCGTCTGAAGCAATTTTCTTTAGTCTCACTACTATGTCTGCATCTTTCAGTTTGTCGAAGAGGAACTTCTGGCACCTTGACTGAATGGTCCGAGGAACATTATCAAGGTCTGTCGTTACAAATATGAAGACAACTTTCGGCAGAGGGTTCTCAAGAAACTTAAGAAAAGACAGCCACGTCTTAGACGGCAGCAGATGACACTCATCTATCACAAAAACCTTGTATGTTGGGGAATTCCGTGGAAGTATCGTCGGTAGGTTTTTTAAAAGGTACCTAACCTTATCAGCTCCCTTCTTATTAGCTCCATCAAGTTCCCAGAAATCCCTACTTTTCCCAGACAAGAACTCATTGCACTCTTTACAATACCCACAAGGCTTCATTTCTTCAGTGGCAACACAATTCAGGGCGGCTGAAAAAATTCTTGCGGTCGATGTCTTCCCGGTTCCCCTAGGACCCTGGAAAAGATAAACAGGAGCTATCCTACTCCTTTTTACAGCATTCATTAGCGACTGAACCACTATAGTCTGCCCAATCAATTCATCAAAGAACATTGGTTTGTATTTTTGGCTGAAGCTTCGGATGTTTTCCGGTGTACTTCCTTCATCTCCTTCTCCATCTAATACTGCAACCTCCAAACCATCTTGACTCCTATAACTAGTAGACCACCTCCTCCCGTCTAATCTACTCTGAGCCTCTAAATCAAGCTCTCCAAAATTGGTAGAAAGCTCGTCGTCACTAAGTCCGGTTCCTATAGAAGACCCTCCTCTACCATCACCACCGTATGTAAGCAAAGGTAAAACACCTTGAGCACTCCTTGAAGCAATTTTCTGTTTACTAAACCCTCCAGAGGAATGTCTATTATGTCTACGATACACCGATTGACTCCCACATAAAATGCTACTTCCCGTTCTTCTCAAAGTATCCGAGAACGACGGAGAGCAACAACTTCTACATCCACCTCTATGTTTCATAGCCTTCTTCGTCCAATAACACGGAATGCCACAACCTTGCCTCCCTGGTAAATCCAAGTGATCATCCAACTCATCGTCACCGTCATTCAGCGACGTCGTGGTACCATCCCAAGATCCAACGTTGCTTGGATTCCGAACAGCATACATGTTGTACGAGCTAGTCGATAAAGCCGGTGTGCTATTATAAGTACACGAAGAATCCTCTTTCCTACTAGCTCTCAACAGTTTAGAGGAAGAACGTGACCAGTTCTTGTGCTTAAGCTTCAAAAGCAAAGGAGATGCACCAGTGAGCTTCCTTAGATCCTCTGAGTTGCTTAGTTCCTCTGTATCGTCTGATAATTCAGCAGTGTCACCTCTCCTTACAGTTAACGCAGCATTGTTTCTAGCGATGCTTTCTTCTCTAGGTTGATACTTTGACAGAAAATCCAAACGAGACGAGTTTTTTTTCTTGCTCTTCTTCTTGATACCAACATTGCTCTTCCTCATCTTCGACATACCTTGTGACGCTAGATTCGTGTCTCTGCACCTGAAGATCATCGACGCAGATTGGATTTCGCCGAGGTACGAATCGCTCTTCGAATCGCCACCTTTCCTCGCATCACTCACATCATCGTCGTCGTCATCATCGTTGACACTAGTCCACGAAGATTCATCGTCTTCCTTGCCGGTTTTAGCTAATCCGCTTTTCTCGCTGGAGGATTTCTGAGTTTTCCAGTTGTACAAGAACACTTTCTTCTCCTTGCCGTTACCAATCCCTCGATTACTACTACTCTCTGCTCGAATCGGGAACTTCTGAGCGTTGTTACCATTCTGACTACAACTCCCGCCGTTTCTGCTCGCCGGAGGCTCCACAACCGTCGCCGCGACGGATCTAGAGGAATCGAGAGGGGATCTCCACGAGGAAGTGGTGCCTGGATCGCGCAAAACTCGGCCAGCTTTCCTGATTTGAGTCAGCTCTCTCTTCAGATGCAATTTGCTCAGATCCGAAACTCTCGAACCCGACATTTCTCCTAAAAAAATTCAAAAAAAAACAAAAAGCTTCCCTCGATTTTCGCTTCCTCCTCTTTCTCTTAGTCAAACCCGCGCTTTCAGCGGCATTTCAGAGCTTGTTCGCATGCTCAAGCACACACAAGCGAAGAGCTATCAAAACATCACGATGGAAACAATCATAGTGAACAAAATCAGAAGAAGCAAAAAAACAATAGATCCAGGAAACAGTACGAAACACTAAAGAAGAAAAAAGGAAATATATAGATGGGGTGTGTACTTCTTTTCGCCGGAACTACGCCTAGGGCTTATGCATCGCCGGCGGTTGAACAGAAAAAAGAAAAAGAATGATGAATCTCGAGTTCTGAGTTGCCTGCGACTGCGAGAGAGCATGAGAGAAAGAGAAGAGAGAGAGAATAATTTTTCAATTTAAAATTTCAATGATTCTTTTGGATTATTTAAAGATCTTATTTAAATGTCGTATTTTATTATGGAAAGTAAAAAAGCGAAATGAAGAAAAACTGTAACTCCCAAAGGAAAAGTGTGGATTTCACCTTTGCTCGGGTCTAGTCATGCCGTGTCCAGTGTTTTCTGTCTAAGCATGCGTCATCTATAATTTTAACCCTTTTTTTTACTCAAGTTTTTTTATATATTATTTCTAAAAAAGATGGTGTCAGTAATAATTTTGTAGATGAAACCAAGGTGAACAGAGTTACAGAGAGTTGGTAAAAAACATATGAACTATGTGAATGGTGAAAACATAACCAGATAAATTTGGCCAAAATGAGAAAACATGAACGGGGAACAGTTTGATCGTCATCTAGGCCTATCGTTATCAATGAAGATCGTCCCTATTTTATATCTTACCTTAATGAAAAGAATCAATATTAATATGTAATAACTCCATTTTTATTTTTCTGCTAAAACTTTATGTGTCTATTTATGCCCATGGTGCAAAAATGGTCATCAGCGATTATTACAGTAAGTAGTAAAAAATCAGCGGTTTTTTTACGATAAATATTTTTCTTTTTTGAAAGCAAGGTTTTCATTTTTAACGATAAATATCGGAGTCTTGTTTTTAATTGTTTTGAGTTTTGACAATATTATATAGTGTTGTTGAAGTTGAATAATTACTTACATTTGCTTTCAAGACTGGCATTTTGCTTATATATCTTATCTTATACTGATGCCATGCATGCTATGTATTTATATTCATCTAATATTAACAGAGATTGAAAATGATGAATCTTGTGGTCTGAAGATGTAGTTGCTGCGAGAGAGCATGACATGACATACGTATAGTTTTCTATTTTTAAATCATGATCTTCATTCTATGTCTATGACTAAAAATCTTTATCATAGTTTTTGTTTGGCATGTGGCCTTCTTATGTAATGTCGTTTGTTTTTTTTTTTTTTTTTTTTTTTTGNTTTTATTAAAGCTATTGTTTGTCAAAAGTTATACAATGGTTAAGGAAATCTGGACATAAGTTAAATAATTCCCATGCATAAGGGGAAAGTAAGGATTGTTTAGATAAAGTATCTGCCGTTGTGTTGCATTGTCTTCGCCGATAATGTCGTTTGTTTATGTAGGTTATCTGTTTATCTTAGTATAGAATTTTGTAGTTCTGTCAAAAAATAAAAATAAAAAAAAATAACAATATAAATTTAACATTTTACTACATACAAAGTTGGATTGCATACCGTTTATACTAAGAAGTCTAGCACACCGTGCCAGTTTGTAGATGGATACATACTCATACTCATGTCTCCTTCCGAATCTTTGCGGGAGATTGTGAACCAAATTGTTTTTAGTGCTTACGTTATAAACAGTTGCACGAAATATATCAATTTCATAACTATCAATATATAACTTCATTAGTGATTTCACATGCAGTAGCCATAACATCTTTGGTACGTCATGTATTGATACGTCTTTTTAATGAGCTGATAGACTATTTGGTACCGTCAAAGAAAATGATGAAACATACTCTTAAAGTTGAAAAGCATATGCTGACATCTTTTATAATTGCTGAAGGTCTTCGTGTAGAATGACGACCCCATGTTACAGGTGGATTCAGAATGCTGCGAGTGAAAATTAATGTGGAAAATGTAATTACACGGTACTACCTCAAGGAAGCAAAGCAGATGAAGGATAATGAAGTAAACAACATGATCCATCCTTGAATGATTGATATCCATTTAAGTTTACAAATAGTTTATCTATTCCCTTTTTTATTAAATAATTATGAGTAATTTGAAATGTTTTTGAAAGTTGAAACCTAAAATACAAGGAATGGTTACAAGAATTTCGTTTTAAAATATTTTGAAGAAATTCGAAAGCTATTAATTTTCATGTTCGTTTAATTCTTTGTGTTGCTTATATATATAGTACTACTTGTTTGTTTGTTTGTTTTGCCAATTTAAACTGTTTTTTTGGTTGGGTAGTTTTTATACCGCTAATATCATTAGATATTGACCAAATAATTCGACATTAATATCTCACCAAATTGCTTTTTCTCTTTTGGGTAAAAGTATCTCACCAAATAGCTTTATGAGCAATGAGACTGGGAGCCTAAATCTTTGCCGTGACAAATGTCTTTAACTGTGACAATCTCACTCATGTGTTAGCTGTTTTAATGTTTGGTTCCGTTGGATCCGCCGATGAAAATGAACAAAGATCACATGACTATTTGTTCCATTATTAAGTATTTATTACAGTTATTGTTGTCATCAATTATACTACCCTTTTATTTCATGATATCTGCGTGCGTAGAGCGGAACATTTGTTTTATAACGTAAGTTAATAAATCAAACATAGGATAAATGAGGTCGTAGATTCATACAATGTCATTGATAATCCTAAACAACAGATACAGAACCAACCTACAAAACAAAAACAATTGACGCTGTTTGTCTTTCTTTTTTAGTTAAATTTTAGTCAAATGCTGGATTTATATTAAAAATGATGATGCTTTAGAAAAGGGTGAATGTAAGAGTTTTATGACATGCAATAAATTATAGGAGCAATTAACGAGTAAAGTGAGGTTGAAAAAAAAAAATGCATAACAGAGGTTAAATCTTGAGCGAACTTTCAATGATTTGTCATACTTGAAAGAAAGTCAAAAGAAAGGATGAGATGGAAAATCAAGTGGAAACATTGAAAATTCACCACTTCCAAAGCATGTCTTATAATTCAATTATTGCAATCTGGTTATAACACATGACACTGTTTTGTTAGATATTGAGGAGGCCCCTATCACTATCACTATCGCTCTGGCCCAGCCAGATATTTGAGTCATCATCTACTTCATGTCTTTTGAGAAGGGTCCAAACTATTAAACACCTTGTGAAACAAAAGGAACAAATTGCATTATATTATAGAAAGAACCAACACATGTAGTAGTAGTACTACTTGATTTGCTTAATTTATGTTAGTATGGACGTAATGTCACTACTTGGATTTGCGTTAAAACTAGAATATGTAACCTACTGGTTTGTATAAACGTTGTTGTTTCACTACTAATAATACAAATCATTCGATTATTTTAGCATTTGCGGTATCAGGCAAAAGTATATTACCTGGTACACGTTACTTGGTAGTTTTTTGAAGTATATATATTTTTGTCAACTCCATCATATAAAAAAGCTTCAAGTTTGTCATCACAATATACAGTTGTATCAACTTTTATGAGTTATTATTATCGAAGTACTATGTGAAAATGAAATGGTCAACGTGAAGAGCAATTTTGCTTCAAAAAGTTTTTGTTCTAATATTGGGTTCCATGGAACTATAAAGCCTGGATGACAACGATTTCCCAAGTCCAAGAGCCACAATCGAACATGAATTAACACATTTCATTTTCATTTTCAATTACATAATATCTCTTTTCAGATCGCTATCACACTTTCGCATTACCATTTATTTGCCAAATAAAAACAATCATATTTTCAAAGACTAAACCAACAGTTTGGTCTGTCGGAATATTTCTCAAAACCTCACGTTATCATGTAGATGGAGGTTCCAAAGACTCTGTACGTTGGGTGACACTTGAACGACACAAATGTTGAGCTAAATACCAAAATCATTGGAACCACAATTTTTTTGTCGTCTTTTAATTAGAGAGATATATGAAGTAAAATAACAAAATTACTAATAGTTGTTAAGAATCTCTTAACGTTGGTTAAATTGTACACTAGTAGCCTAGTAGGAGTATGTGATAACTAAACAACCCGTAAAGTTACATATGTTGATAAATACTATAAAGCATAACCAACAATAACTATAGACGTAAAAACCAAGACTAAGATAATTTCAAACATGCAAATTAGCAGTAGCATTGACATTAACAACAACGAAAGAAACCCAAAAGAAAAAAGACATCATCACAAACAAATTGTAATATTCTCAATCCATAATAAAAAAAACTAAGCAATTAAAAAAGAGAGCATCTTTTTACCTTCTTACATCTTCTAAACCCCTTTTGTCTGGCTTTTTTTGTTCAATAAACTGGGAACTTGTTCTCCTTCTTTCACAGTTTCCTCCTAACTCTTTTACCTTCTTTTGGTTGTTTATTTAACATCAAGGTCTGGCTCTCTTGTTACTGCAACTCGGGCATTTGTACTGCTTGATGTGTTCTGCTTTTGCAGGTGTTATCTTCACACATTTTCCGTGGAACCATTTCTCGCACGCGTCACAGCAAATCCAGAACTCATCTGTACCGTAGCTGTCTCCACAAGCTCCACAAACCGCACCTTGTTCATCGTCTTCGTCCTCGTCTTCACTCTCATCTTCTTCTTTAGGTGGTGGAGATGACATCTTTGGAACCTTTGTGAGAGATTCAGATTGGCGAGACTGCTTGAGAAGAATTACACAAAAGAGATAAGAGCTTAGCAAAGATGACGAATGAGAGAGACAGAGAGTGAGAGAGGGATAAAACAAATTTAACAGAAGATACCTTCAAGCCGCTAGATTTGCTTTTGCCATTGTTGTTGCTACCAGAATGATCTTTGGATTGCTTTGCATTGCCAGTCACAACCTCGAAAATGGTTGGGAGATCGTTTATCATCTGGAAGAGCCTCTTCCTGTAAACGAATCAATTAATAGGATATAAGCTTAGAGAGACAAGGCAAGTGCTCAAAGAAGCATGTGATAACATCCACACATGCATAGACTTTGAATTCACGATCCAATGCCCAACCAAAACCCTACACGTATCCATAATCAACAATTCATTCGGCTAAAACTTATGTTTGCTCGCAGCTAACAGATACATACATTGTTTCCAAGCTGCCTACGCTAATTACAAGAAGTATCAATCAGAGTTAGGCACATATCACATCTGTTGACCTGTGTCCTATATGTAACTCAACAACATTGGTTCAATTTGGTGGGACTCATAACACTTGCGGCTTCAATTCTGTCTCATTGAAGCAAAATACAGAAACCGAAAACCACTTACAAAAAGAGTTAAACAGAATTCGACCCACTGAACAATATCAAGTTAGTTTAATATAAAGACACACAAAGATTGTACGTATCAGCACCAGGACAAGACACGAGTATGCTAGAATGGTCATTATGACCTTACCACCAGACATAAGTACCGAGAATATCGCATTTGAGACGTCACGCAGCACTCGAAAAAGACTGAGCTAAGAAGGAACTTTTACCTCTCATTCTTACCAAACCCGAAACGTGCACCAAAGTAGAATGCAACAGAAAGCAGCCAGGAATCACTGTGAACAGCGACCAACGATACCCAGTCCTTTTCCTGCATCCCGTCTCGTGCGAAGTTGATGCCTAAAGCTGGCTCAGGAAGCTCAGGAGGAACTTCCTCGACGGGAAGATTAACCTCCCATGTCTCATTTGGAAGTCCATAGAGGCACAAGTTCTCTTTCTCTGCATAAACAAGAAAAAACAAACACCTTAAGAGAAACCACACAGAGGACTAACTCTATCTTACCCGCAAACATGTACACACTCACAATCAACAACTCAACTATTCAAAAAGGTAAAGATAGATAGAGAATCAAAGATAAAGCTTTAACGCAGCAGAAAACTATAAACAAAAAAGAAAAGGAAAACACAGTTACTATGAGAAAAACTAACTTTTACCAAACAGTTAAAGCTCTTGGAAGCTTTTACTCTAACTGAGATCTGAACTAGCGAAATCGACAAACACTATCACTATGAAACAATTGTAATCAACTGAAGACTCTATCACATAATATCAAGAAACCATTGAGCGGGTGAACAAATTAATGAACGAGAGATTGCAATTAACACTGTAGAAGAAGCAACTCACCAGGATCGCACGTTTGGTAAAACTTCACCATATCTGCATGAATAAAAACAAAACCCAGAAACGTCAAATCTCACGAAATGACAAGAAATCCACACAGAAAAAGATCTTTTTTTTTCTAACTTTCTCGCGAAAGAAGCAAACCCAAAATGCAACAAAATCCGCGAATCTACACAAGCTTATCCTTTTAATTCGCCGGTATAAGACTTGTCGGAAAAAACAAAACAAAACAGGAAACAACAGAGAGAGAGAGAGAAAAGACCAAACTCACCGTTTGTGAGAGCCTTAATCAGACCAGCTCGTCGACCTCTGAAGTCGCTAAAGACCTCTTCGACAGTTCGAGGTATAGGATGAGCAATTCCCTCCATTTTTTTAATCAACCAACAAACTTCACAGACGAGGAGAATGAATTAGCGTTACAAATCGCCGGCGAAGGTGAGTATTCCGGTTGAAATCAAAATCTGGGACGAATGCTTCAGAGGAAAGCTCAGAAGCAGAAAACGGAAAGGACCCTAAAAGGAAGAAATTTTACTTCTGGGTTTCGGAATTGAAGAGACGAAATCTATAGAAAAATTAATTGGGTGAAATTGGGAAAAGAAAAATAGAGAGGAGCTACAAACCCTAAAACGAATAAGATGGAACCGGTCAAGACAATTTTGGGGCTAAGACATAACTATTTTTTTTCTGACATCATCATATGTATTATTACATGTACAACATGTGTATTTATTAGTATATATTAATGAATAGGGGCTATAATATTCATTTATTAATTTACACACCCTACTTTTTTCCTCTCGACTACATCCAAATCTACTATAGACTCCCGAATCATTTACCGTTACTTTGTTGTTGAGCTACGAATAATATTTACGTTTTTTTTTCTGCAAGTATGATGAGCACCAGATTTTGGGGATTCACATTCTGGTGTTTGGTTTTGGTTTTATCTTTGTTTATTCCTTTTTTTTTTTTTGGATTTCGCTTTAATTTGTTTTTATAAAAGGTTTGATCTTATCATTTGTAATTCATTTTGTTTTTCAGTTTATCTTCGTTTTTATAGTTAGGAATAATGATCCTTTTAAATTATATAAAAAGAATATTTTAATATTTTATTATATGTATGTAATATGGTTTATAACTATGGGATATACACATACATATAATGAATTTTGGTTTGGTTCTTCAAACCCACTAAGAGCAGCCCAACTTTACCTGGATATTAAGTGATGGAATTTATGGCCCAATAAAGGGAAATGGGCTTTTGAAGCAACCTGGAAGTGGCGGCGGTAATGAGATTTGAAGTTTTGATAGTCTACGTACGTATATTTTTCAGCTAATACTGGAAGTGGAAATATCTTTAAGGTTACGTTTTTCTTTTTTCCATAAAAACGAGATAATCGAGAGGCAAAACGAAACTATTTGTCTATAATCACTATGAGAATAACGAAGCTCTACTAAATACCAGAATCGGTTTGGTTTGGCGAAATATTCACTTAAGTACTAGCTATATATAAAGGGCACGTTTGGCAAACACAACTCCGTTGCAAGTTGTTTCAGATTATTAACGAAGTAGTGGTCTAGTGATCCTGTAGTTCATTAACTCAAAATATATATAAACACATCATTCAGTGTTGGTCAGTTCAATTGGTCAGAAAAGTGTTGTTTCAGTGCTTTTTTATTGGTTTCAAATTTACGCTAACTACGTGCTATAAGTTTGTTGCGATAAATTAAACAAAGATAGAATATATGGATAATACGAAACAAAGAAATGAAAGCTATTTACGAGAACACTAAGCTTAAATATTTTATATTGATATTATGATAGTAATGAGGGAGAAGATAGTTGCAGGAAATGGTAACTTCCAAAGTGCAGTTCTCGTGATCTCATTACACACATTTATAGAGGAATATAAGAACCCCAATTATATGGGTTTTTGGACGTATCGGTGAGTCATAATATTGGGATTCCTCTGTATATGCTTACTTTGATTTATGACATTGCATGTGTAACTTTGTCAATCCGCCAAAAATATTATCAAGGATTGGTCATAAGTCTAGACAGACAATAATGAGTTAAATGTCTATAACTTTCCGATGAAAAACCTAATAAACGAATTACAAAAAAAATAATCTACCTAGCTATATACTTCACAACATTTGTTATACACACGATATATTTACCAAAATCTAAGCTAATATCCAAATTTTGTGATTTTTTTCACATGGTCTATTTACACCGCATTTCCTAGGTTTATATTGTCAAACCCTAAGTCTTATACTTACGTAGAAAAAACTAGCCCGCGTCTTTGTATATTTTTGTCATCATTTGTTGAATATTAAGAGTTAGTAGATTTATGTGTAAAGTCGCACTAATCATGTTTAACAACTTGGATCTAGTGTAATTTAGTCAAAAAGAAGGAAAAAACCTGGATCTAGTGTGAACGAATTTAAATAATTTGTTAAATGGAAGACAGTATATCAGACTTCTTATTTTAGTTATGATTTTGAAAAATCCAATGAAAACCAGATACCATTTAATTTGTTTGAAACATAACTAATAATTTGTGATTAATTTCATTTAGTCTGATTTTGTTGTTATGGTTTGTTTCGTACATATATAGAAAAATGTAATCGAATACATAGGTTTGTTTATTTTTGTTTGGTTCGATTTTTGGATCACGATGGTTAATTAATTAGCATGATTTCGGTTTGGTTAAAAACGATGTTATGCCAGATTAAAACCTTAGTCGTAGGATCGTAATTTATATAAAAATTGAATTAAAAAGAAGCTCCAAACTACATTAGATATATGAATTACCTATAATTTGGATATACATGTAGAAAATCGGTTCCATTACATAAATTGCAATAATTAATCATAGTCTAGCTATAACTAACTTGTTTAAAATATATAATGAGTACATATAGATATATAACGAAGCAGCATTATCAAGTAACTGATTATATTTTTTTAAAAGTTACTTAAACGGAATATTAGTATAATGATCTTTGTTTCCATGATCAGGTACTAGTGGATTCCACATGTCCCACAAAGCATTGTTTGGAATCGTCCCTGCAGGGATCATGTTCATCGCTAACGCCGCCTGCGTCTGAGGCGTTAGCCCCGCTGTTGTCGCTGCCGCCACCAATTGCAACGCGTTTGCGTTTAGTTGTTGTTGATTATGAAACTGTTGAGCGATTTGATAGTATTGGTGATTGATGTTACCTCCATCAGATATTTGGTAGTTGACGAGTCTTTGAAGATCATCAACAATTGCGGTTTCATCATCTTCTTGATTAGTTGTAGAGATTATCGGTGTGTTGCTCGCACCATAAGGCATTGGACGATAGATGTTCTGATTGGCTAAAGCTATAGTGACTTCAGAATTACTGTTTGTGGTGGTTGTGGTGCTACCGTCGCCAGAATATTCGGTTGAGAGCTTGTCGAGATTGTTGCTGATATTGTTGTTGTTAAGGTTGTTGTCGGAATGATTAGAGGAGGATGAATGGTGTTGTTGTTGTCTTAAGGCCATGCGGGATGATGATGATGAGTTATGGTTATGTCTTGTGGATAGAGAACGTGGTACCGATGGATGATCTTCTACTCCTGGCCTTTTGTACACTCGGCACAATGATATTTCAGCCTACATATATACATGAACATATTGATCAGAGACTTAGGTCAGTGATAACGTGTACATTTTACAGAAATATGAATTACTATTATTTGACGTAGATATATAAGTACATCTTCTACTTCTCTAGTCATGTATTTTACCAGTACAATGTAGCTGGATGTGTGTTAAAACATACACAATTTAGATTTGTAACTTATGTCACGCTTGGTTCTTTTTAGCTACCTAACGATGAGAACTGAAATGGATCCAAGTAGAGACATCTTAGTTTAGGAATAAACCGAAAACAATGTATTTATCAGCCAGTGAATCCATTACTTTAATTTTTTATTCGTAACTCATAGAAAGATTTTAATTTTTGTATATAGATATTACTATTCTTATGTATGCCAAGAGAATTAAGAAAAAAAGAAAGAGAGGTGTCAGGCAAGTTAAATAGAAGTCATGAATGTGAATAAGATCAGGAAACAATGTGATGGATTGTAAGAACACTAACATAACTAAGCCTCTGCAAAAGCAATGCGATACTTGTGTATGTATGTAGCTATCTTATTAACGCCTTCTACTATGCATATGGGCCATGGCTAGTAATTTAAAGAGTTCATGCGTATGGCATGAACATGTTCAGAATTTAAGCGCAAACGCCGCCTTACATTTAATTAGTTCCATCACAAGTATTTTGGATTTTATCGAATCAATTCCAAAATGAAATATAAATAAATAATCAAATTAGAAAATACGGCTCAAACAATCTACATTTCAATTTGTAAGGCATAGCTAGGGTTATGTCTATGAATATTTGGGATATATATAAAAAGTCTTTATTGAGAATTATACCTTCTGGTATTTCTCAGTTTCATGGTGAGGGAGACGATACTCATTCATAATCCAACTGGTACGAGTGCCTTTAGGGGCTTTCCCGGAGTAGAAAACTAGGGTTTTCTTTAATCCGATCGGCCGAGAGGTCTCCGATCTGATCATCCGATCAGCTCCGGTGGCTTTCCAATACCCCGAAGTCGTTACTCGGTTTGGTCTATCTCCATTTCTGTACTTTCGATCTCTTGGCACATAGAAGTACCACTCTTTCTCTCCTATCGCCGCCATCGCTGCATATACATACACATATATGACATATCTATCATCAACCATATATAATTTTATGCTAACACCAAAAAGTAAGACATGTATATATGTGTGTGTATATATATATATATATACACAAATAAATATCTTACGAATTTGTGATTGAGATAAAATGAGGTTATCATAGGTTCAAGAAAACGAATAAATGGTTGAAAATTCATTGTTCTATACAAAACACCGTCATTCTTTTTTGGTTAAAAAATGAAGCATTTCCCTTTTTTCAAAAAAAAAACGGAAATAAAGAGAAGGAAGTGTTGAAAAATATTGAAAATATCGGAGATCTCGACATAGATATAATTTATAAGAAGGTTATATAGGTTTAAGAAAGAAAAAGATAGAGAGAGAGAGAGAGAGAGAGAGAGAGAGAGAGAGACTGATAAGAGAGAAGGCGTTGATTGTATCTCTAGATCTTAATAAATTATATATATAGATCATGTATATATTAGTATATATAATAAGATTTTAACTAGTCTGACGGTTTCTGTGTATATATATATACATGTGGAATGTATATTTACCCGGAAGTTCCCAAGGATCATAGCGATAAAGATCGAGGAAAGTGATGAGTTCTACATTGAAGCGTTTGCCTTCGACCTTACGGCGAAGATAAAACTCTATCAGTTCTTCTTCGGTGGGATGGAATCGGAATCCAGGCATGACCATGTCATGGTCATGATCATCAGCTTCATCATCATTTAGAACTAGGCTCTCGTGGCCGCCTCTATGAGCATCTTCTTCTATGCCTTTTTCATTGTTGTTGTTGACTTGGTTACTCATGGTGATGATGCTTGTTGTGGAGGATACAATTGCCATATGTGAAAAGCGACTATATATGTATATGTGTATGCATGTGGATTAAGATGAAGATGAACAAAAGGATTAAGGGTTTGTTGGTTTTTATACTAAACTAGGGAAGGGAATAAGAGAGATGAAATTGAGTGGTGTTGGGTAGAGATAAGAGGAGGAGAAGAAGAAATGAAGATTATATAGGAATGAAACGTCGTCGTTTTAAGAGGTTTTTTTTCTTTTTAAAAAACTTTTTAGGAGTTGAGACCAAACTAGAATAAGACAGAGAGAAGAAGAGGAGAGTTAAGGAGGAGACAAAGACTTGTCAAATTGAAGACAGGGTGTCCACGGTTTTGTTTTCTTAGCCGTGCCTTTGGACCTTTCTCTCACTCTCCGTTTCAAATATCTAATAGTTTTACAAGTCTTGTATGATGATGTTTTAAGATTTAATCGTCCACGCACACGCACGTTAAAGATTCACTTTGGTATATCATAATTTAGTCTTCTTTTTTTTTTTTTGAACATGATCATAATTTAGTCTTCACAACCTCTGTTTACGTATGTATTATGGTATAAAGAGACATACACACAGTTGTTCAAAAAAAAAAAAAGGAGACATACACACACAAAAAAACTAATTTGATTCCAGTTATGCGCAAGAATACTGTCTTAAATTGTTATTTACTCTTGGTTTTTGATCCAATTATGATTTATTCGAACACTAAAACATATATAAGTTCCATTGAATGTGAACGTCCGCTGCTATGCAAAAAGAAAAAACGCGAAAATGTAACAAATCCTCCTCATAGTGCATATTGGTAAAGGATGTATGTCATTGTTATAACTTAGACTAATCGGATCTCGAATATTAAATAATATGAATACTAAGTTTTGGATTATTCTTATTATTTTACTCATTAAATGGGCCAATGAATTCTGATTGGTGGCCTATATTTCTAATATAATAATATATATCGTGAGTGTTCACTATGTCACTCGTCATAAATATATTTACGTGTTTTTCATTTGCTTCATGAACGTTCTTTTATTGTTTTCGTTTTATTTAAAATGTTGTTTTTGGCCCACCATATCTTATAAATTATTACTTTTAGTCTTTTACAATTATGAACGCGAAATAAACTCTTCAAGTTTCTTTTCTTTTTTGTGGCCAACACTCGCCGTGTTTCTAATTTCTAAGCAGCTGAACTTACATTTCGTATATTCACATAGCATCTATTAATATTCAACGAAAACATAAATTTTAGTTAAATATTAGTTACATTTAGTTAAATAACCATCACTCTTCTAACATCGTTTATAATATATATATATATATATATATATATATATATATATATATATATATNTATATATATATGTGTACATACTAGCTTATTATAAGCAGTTTCATATTATTGGTGTAGAAATTGTTATAGTTAAGTTCAATATGAAAAAGTTAATGAAAATATCAAGTTGAACGGTGAGTGAATGAAAGGGAGCTTAGGGAGGTGGTAGTGGGGCTTCTACTAAACAAGAGTGGGGTTTTCGAAACCATACTCTACGTTTTACTGACTTTTTCTTATTTAAATTAACAAATGTTTTCAATTCATAAGAAATCCGTGAATGCATAGCATCACAACAAATTTCATAAGCTTAGTATAAATAGACTTTTTCTATTTATATGTGGCATACCAAAACTTATGGAACTTAGAAACAAAAGTATCCATCAATAGGCCATCATGATGATATCAAAAACATAATTTTGTTTACTAGATTATTATCATGAATTAGATATGCATTAGACTTTAAGTTGTAATTGAGGTCGATTTCAAAGGAGGGCATGCATTTTAATAATATCGATTTCAAATGGTGTTTGTATTTTATTTTAATTTTTTTGTGTAAGTGAACTGAACATATATCAAGTAAAGATTATGGTGCTATAACGTTTTGAAGATTTTGCATGCGGGTTTAGACCAGTGTAAGTTATTATACTATAAATTCAATCATGGTTGACATGGTAAATGTTTTAAATTGTAAAACACCCGTCTTTTGCAATACATGGAGACTAGTAAGGGATTGTTTTCTACTTTGTGAAATACTAGTTTTTATTTTTATTACAAATTAGAAAAATAAGACAATTCGTTATTAGATAATTATTTTCTCTAAATTTTTATACAATATGCATAATTTGTCTATATCATATGTACGATAAATAATTATATTTTTAATGTGGGACCATTCATAATAGACAAATTTATTTTTAATGTATGAGATAATGATAGACTTGTCTATTTAATATTAAATTGAAAATTTGTTCTTAACATAGTTTTACTTATTGCGAAAAATTGCATTTTCAGAAAACCAAATTCTAAAGTTTTTTATATGAAATTATTAATTAATCATTTGCTTAAACTACCAGATTGAAGAGATTTCCACAACTGATAAGTGTTTTTAATCCTAAACTGTATATGTATTTGGTGACAAGAAAGAAAAAAGTATGTTTTAATTGGTACCTTAGTCTACTTACTTTGCTTTTTATTTTATTTGAAAGAATCATAAACTTTATTAATTTTTATAACATAGAGTGGGAGCCACTCAAATGATCAATCCATAGTATACATCTCCTCTAAAATGTTTCTACAAATTTACTTTACATATATTGATATGATATTAGTTTGGTTCTGTTTTGAGATTTTCTGCATATATAAAAGATAGATGTATACATATGATCGAAAATAGCGTGTGTGACTTGGAGTTGGATTTCTTCGAGAAGATTATATATTATTAATCCAAATTTAGGATTTATGTACAAAATAAGGAAAAAGGATAGAAGGGGAGATAAATAAGTTCTTGTAGTCCATGGATTTGTCTTTTAGCTAGCAGTGGCAAGTAGGGTGGCGAAAATTGTAACTACAACTGGAGGATAAAATTTAGTTACATGTATATACAATTTTGTAAACACATGTTATCTGCTTGGCGAGCGTGAAAGCTCCTCACGTATATACAATTTTGTAAATACATTAACGCGAGATTGACTTAAACTTGGTTTTCACAAGTTTTTCATATTCATCCAAAGAACAAATATCAAATATCATACATTATTAATTTTTTTTTTTTGAGAACCTGGTATGCATATATTATCAACATACAATAAGCCGTTTGATAATTCTATATATAATTAGTTTAGCTATATGTGCAACTGACGTTTATAAAATAATCAAATGATGATCATAACTATTGCCTCCCTAGATTTCACTATTGTTTACCTCTAACATGATTTTTGCAACAAAAAAAACCATTTATATCTTATCAGAAGATGATATGCACAAATTTAAATTTTTTCACGTTATAATCAAATAAGCAGAGGTTTAGTATACTAAATTACAAATTATTGCCTTTCTAGTCTGAATTTATTTGTTTTTTGCGACAATTTATTCTATACATAGAAATATCTAAAAACCAATTTTGGATATTGAAAAAGTTTATGGTCTATAATTCTCACAGTTAAAAAAATAACATTACCATGACATAAGGATTCTCGTCTCTTGTGTCTTGCAAGTGTTGGTAAGAACTTCCCATATATAAAATTTTAAACTTGCATATTCTACATATATACCAAGCGATTTATTTTTAAAGATATCCAAAACTAATAACCCTTTCACTAATTCTGCAAAATGAGAACAGCAGAACTAGTTGTGCTTTAACAATTGACTTAAACCAAGTTGTAAATGTGAGGTTAAATCAGTCATAATATGAAAAGAAAAAGATTCAAGCGGGTTCGAGAACAAGAAATTTAAGGATTGAAAGAGGTTTAAGAAAGATGATACTAGAATTGGTTAAGTAATATAAAACCTAAAAGTCTTATGCTCTCACTATCAAAGGTCTTGTCCTAACTAAAATGAAAAATCAGAAACTTTTAACCAATAACCGGATTCGTTTTCCCCAATATATAGAATTTCATTGGATTTGGTTATCCATCAATACAATCTCATCAGTCATCTATTTTTGTAGTTAGGTGACATAATTTACTTTACAATAAATAATTGATATATTAGTATCTCATTATCCGCCAACTTTATTTTTAATTCAGTATAATAGTCACACTCTTATAATTATGGACCCTTCCTTCATCGCAAATACTTTTAAAAATAGTTTTTATCTCCAAATCAAGATTCGGATCGTATCTTTCACATTCTTGTGTTTTCTAAAATTTCGATCACTGAAGAAAACGTAATGTTGATTTGGGTACCCACCAACACAATCTCATTGGTCATCAAATTTGTATAGTTAGGTAGTATAATTTATTATAATAACTAAAATCGTGAACCTTTTACTGACATTAACTAAATTTAGTTTTATTTATTCCACCAACTTCATTCTTAAATTAATATATTATTAGTCAAACTTTTATTATGGACCCTTCCTTGCAATTATTTATCACCGATGATGTATCAAGTTACATGAATAGACCGACCTTTGTATCTGGTATGTATCCCTTCACATTCATATTCTCTCTTACTAGAATGTTGTAGTAAAAGACTTCTACAACTTTAATTTTAAAATAATAATTAATTTATAGTTAGCTCCGTAATTGGTTACTTGGGTCCTGGTCTTACGTAGTTGGAAAATATCTAGAACACTGACTATTGCTATTTTCTTCATAGGACTTTTGTTGGCAAACTGTTTCTTCACAGGTGTTATTAGTCTTAATATTTAGTGAGCGAGAAAAATCCATATGGATAGAGAAGTATTATCTACGTAATTATCTATTTATAGCTGGCAAAAAAATACCTATATACGTATACATATAAATACTTCAGTGTATTCATTAAAGTTGGTGTTTCAAAAAAAAAAAGTATATATTGTTCTCTTTCATAGTTTGTACTCTAAACATGAAAAAAGTGTTATAACTAATAAAGTTTTGTACATGATTGATTGTTAGTGATAGAGATATATATTGTATTGGATGAAATATAATCGGGTAACTAACTCATTGATAATAGTCCATGGATGGAAAGATTAACTGAAAAATTAACACACAAAAATCTAAAACGAGAAGAAAAACAAAAATAATCTGTTAACAAAAGCAAAACAAAAGAATGTAACCTAAGATGACAAAAATAATCGATTATTTTTTATAGGTGTCGAAAAAACTAGTGACTATATTGACCTCTTGTTCGAAGAAATCAACAATCGAGATGCGAGAGCAACTGTTGGACCAAGTTCTATACTCGGTCCAGAAAAGGTCCAGCCGTTTTGAAATACACATGTCGTGTCAAAAACAAAGAGTAGCAAAAGCATTAAATGTAACGGTACCAATTTTTCATGCTACATTTTAATAATGAATGTAATAGCTGATGGAAAGAGGCGAACATGCTAATTTCACAAAAATCATCTTTATCAATTGATTCAGGCGTCAAAACCGCATCTGCACCGCACTAACAAAAATCTATGCATATACATATATTTATACATTTTTATAACTGTAAAACCGCATCGCAGTTGTTCCGCCATCGCTTTACCCACCATCACCATTCGGAGCCTCAGACTCATTCATCTCTTTAGAATTCGAACCAATTCATCAGATCCACCAAACATAAAATATATTCTATATCAATATTTTGTTTAAAAGCAAATATTGATATATTCTATATCAAAATTTGTAAAATACTTTCGAACAATATCTATATTATCGTGCAAATATACACGCATACTGTATTGTGAATAAGGGAGCCACATGCATTTCGTGGCCTGGGCCTTCTTGGCGGTTGTCAACCCTTTTTCTTGGCTCTTTTTGCATTTACTAAATTGTTTGTATTCTTATGTACTAATTAATATGTTACGTATGTTTCACTTTCATATTTTTTGCATATCTTCCATTTTCGTTTCCATGTTCAAATCTAAATTTAATATCCCTCAATATGGGTTACGAACAGTAACGTCACATACAAGAATTATCGACTCCTCCAACTGACTTTGAAAGTTTAATAAATGACGAAATTCTTCCATAAATGCTCGTCATCTTTGCAAGCGAAAGCTTTTACAAAATAGTTTATATCAAAAATATTATAGCTATTTTCTACGTTCAGGCTCCAGTTATAATATACCGTAAATTTTACTTTTCCTCCTATCATTTTCTAACTTATAATATCTTATCAATCATTCACAATGCTTAATGCTTTAGTATTTATAAGCCGGCTCATCATGCATGATAAAATCTTGAATCCTATTTATTATTTTCTTTTAAAATATATTTTGTCTGTTTGCATTTTACATATACATACATTTTATATATCTGCATATAACTTTTTATGGCTGTAAAATTTTCGAAATTTATATAAATATATATTGAATATATAAATGCAGACTGACAGAAAAAATTCTAAATTTTAAGAAAACAAAATTAAAAATAATTCAAGCATATATATCGTGATGAGCCTGCCTATGAATACGGTGTCGTGCATGATTGATAAGATATTTACAAGTTGTTAGAAAATGATAGGAAGAAAAGTAAAAGTTTAAAGTATGTTATAACTAAATTTCGAACATACAAAATAGCGGTAATACTTTTTTGAAGGAAGGCCACAGAAGAAAACCGACCAAATTGCATGGAAGAATAAGACCGGTGTTCAGTTTTATGTCTATCTTGAGTGTGTGTTGTATGGACCGCCCAACCAATAATGCAGCCACAAGTTTATCGTAGAATCATTTGTCTTCTTTTACACAAAATTACAAATTCTAACTTTTTTAATTTAGTTGTGGGGACAAAACTTAATGCATGAATATGACCTTTGGCCATCGCTCCTACTATATCTACTCCTTCAATTTATGCATTATTTCAAAATAAAAATCTTTTTGATAGTACACGATATTTTCATATATGTCGTCTCTTTCCGTGCTCGAGAATTTGTTTGGACCGACCAGACAGCATGCACTTGTGGAGAGTTTTTTTTTTTTGAAAGCTCTTGTGGAGAGACTTGAGAGCTCGAGAGTCCTCAGTCCATAATGAGAAATTATTGAACGTTAGAGATTGCGATAATTAATGTTTTTTTTTTGAATGCGATAATTAATGTTCGTAAATGTATAAATTTAATATCTTTTTGACAACACGAAAAAGAGATTTAATAGATTAAGTGATGAAATCTATTTTGTCGTCTTACTTTTAGATTTACAACCTACAACTACAAGTATCGTTCAGAAATAAAGAATAAACTACAAGTAACATACATTTGGCTGGAAAAAGAGAATACACTAAGTTCAAAAAAAAAAAAAGAGAATACACAAAATCTACTCTTATAAAATTACTATACATTTGCGATGGTTTCTAACACGACTAAATTCTAAATCCTTTAATGTTAATTTTTTTTTTTTACTTTTAAGTTTACAAGATACACAGGTATATATTAATATCAATTTGAAAACAACGTTAGGTTTTAAAAAAAGATATATATTAAAAACTATATAGTATTTTTTCACAAAAGTTATAGCTCAACTACTAGGATTTTATCTTTTTTGTATTTTGAAAATCTCACTTGGATTTAGTTCAGTCTGATGATGTCAAGAAAAACCGAGGATGCGAGTTCAAAAAGAATAATGAGAAGAAAACGAGAATGAATGCAAGAAGACGTCATGGAAAAAGATAAATGACGTGAGAGGATCCGATCGGACGATAGATAAGACAAGAGAGACCCACCAGCACCGTCGGATTAAATGAGAATGCTTGACTCTCTGACTAGACGGACCCGAAACACGACTCTGACAGTCAGTTGACTCTCTGACTTGTTCTTTTAATCACACATATCTACTCAGAATGTATTTTCCTCTTTTGTTTCATTCTTATTTTAATAACAACAAACCAACTCCTCATTTACTTTTTTTTTATTATATATTTTTCATTTTATCTAGATATACTTATTCTCCAAGAATCATGCAGTAGGGGACCTTATTATGTTGTAGTATTCAAGAGGATCAATACAAATAAGTGTATGTCTATATCAATATTCTGAAAAAAGGTTGTGCGACGGAATTCAATCTAATTAGTAAATCTGGTTTTCTTTTACCAATTAAATGACTCGAGTCATGGAAATCTTTTTAAAAAATATATATAATTCAATTGATCTGCGGATTAGGGTTTCGTCGGCTCCACTTGGTTCTAGTTGTTTTCTCAATTTCGTTTTGAAAACTTTTCTTTCTATTCAAAATTTTGCTGTCACTGATTGAAACTTTCTCAATAATAACGTTTTTTAGAAAAAATTTTGAACAGAGCATTAGGTTTCGTAGAGTAAAAATAAATAAAGAGTACTGTATTATTAGGACATAATGGTCGGAGAAGTCGGGCCATGAAGAGTACTGAAATAAAGAAAAGTCTCTTTGTAGGACAAAAAAGATTAAATGAGAAGGCGGATATCTCGTGAATCTCTTCGTCTGTTTCTTCCGTTGACTTAATTTATTATCACTAAAATAATTACACTCTCTCTATTTTGTATCTTTGAAATTAAAATATTTTTGTAATGTCTTCCTGTTCTTTTTGGATCTATTATTCTCTGTTTATCATCACTTCTCTAGTATACATCGATCCATCTTCTCTTCTGTCATATTTATATATATTCGTGTGTGTAACTGTAACTTTTGTCTATACACGTGTTTATATGGAAGTTTCTTTACACAAAGTCAACGGGTTCTAAACGACAATTTCAGTTTTGTTTGTGTTACCCATTTTTTGATTTTGTATAATGTGTTACTCTGTGTATGTATAGCTTCCATATGGATTTATGTACTTTTGTGTATTATTGAAATCTCTCACGGATCTTTTTTTATCTTCTTCTGAAGGTCAACGAGTATTGGAAATAATGGAAGCAAATGAAAGCTGGATAATCAATCTAGGAATATTATATTGACTTTTTTTAATATGCTAAAAGAATTAAAAAATGTAAAAAAGGTTAATCAACGTACAATCCTATTTTATCCTTTGTAGATACTAGATAGAGTGAGTATTTTGCATGGGCCAGAGGATATATTTAACTGTTATTAAATTTCCAAATACTTGATTTGAGAATGATCGAATACATTTTTAAATTTCAATAAAGATAGTTTATTGAAAAACTAATCTTCTACACTGCCACAAACTAATAAGATTTACATTTACAAATGAGTAAATAATTTATTAAATAAACGTAACTAAAATAAATTTTACATAATAAGTTATGAAATAAAGGGAAAGTTGGTTTATATAATAAAATAATATATATATTTGATTGATTTATAGTATTTTGAGGGTTTTGGATTTCAGAAAGTTAGTTTTCAAATTTTGAAAAAGATAAGTTAGTTTTTTAAATATTTAAATTTTCTAGAATATTGAATCAATGAAGGGATCATATGTGGCCTAAGTCGACAGAGAAGTGTATGATCTTTCATGGTCTCGGTTAAATTCGACATTTACGAAACTGACTAAATAAGAGAAGGATGGAATGTAAAAATTATGACTGTACGAGGACGACTTGTAGAATCTATAGTCTCTAAATTGGATATATATACAAGCCCACTAAATTTATAAACACAGAAGTAACAGATCCGTGAGCTTAGTTAGTCGTGTGTTACTCTCATAACGAAAAATATATTATTTTCAAAATCGCATACATATTATTATGTCTGTGAAATAGTCACTATAATAACTAGTATATAATATGATTAAATGTAGATTGTTATAAAGAAAAGAATATGGTATAATCATATTAGCATACATTTGATATAAGTTTCAGAATTTGGAATTCACAAATTATCTGTACACCTCGTGACCAATGTTGGACTAAAGAAAACGAATCTACAGTTCAGCTAAACCAAATTCAGATACAACACACAACAACATTGCCTTTGAACTCTCACTCACTCTCTCTTTTCCTGCCAGCTTCTGCTTCACATGACAGATTAGCTTACTTAGGACAGAAGTTAAAAGGAGAGACCGGGCCTAGTTATAAACTTACAATCCAGATTGATCTCTGTCATCTCTTTGTTTCGTTTTCTGATAATCTGTCTCGTAGATCTTTAAGAGCATCCACGACTTCAGAATCAAGATTGTGTTTCAGCAATCTCCCTTGGAAAGATGTTGACCTGTGTAACAAAAATTAGTCCAGAGTTTTGCGAGTTATTTCGTTGTTAGCTCCAAACGCAGAAGTTAGAAACGCTGCCAATTACAGAACAGAAAACTCGAAAAGTCAATGTAACCTTGTTTCTTGCATCATCCTCTCAACCTCCTTGTGCATTGATTTGATCTAGAACACAATGTTTCACAAGATCACATGAAAATTGAATCACACAAAAGAAGAAGAAAGAAATAAGGATCATACCTCAGAAACCAATGCCTTGCTACTCCAAACATAAGCTCCCTATCAAGAATCAGTTACCAAAATCAAGAACAAGATATATCATCATAACGAGTTTACAACATGGATATGATGCGCAATACCGCTCCATGTGCTGCTTGTTGTTGACAAACATCAGATGTTACAACCCAAACCTTGGGGCATCCATCTTCTCTCAATGCAACCACCTGCCAATATCAGGAATCTTATCAGAAACTAAGAAACATCGGCAAATGATTCTAGAAAACCCATTAAAACTGAACTGTCTTTAGTGTTAAGATATCATTTTTGCTTGCCTCCTTTTCAATCCAAGAGTCAGCGCAAGTTTCTCCTGAGAAAATCACATCAACACTGGCAAAAAAAGGATAAACCTTTCTGAGTTTTAAAGTAGCAAAAACAATGTTAAGACAGAAGAAAGCCGATTGACTTTACCCAGCAAAGTCTTCCTTGTGAGTAGGGAGACCAGACATGAGAGCATCAAACACAACAACTACCTTAACCTCTACACCAATAACTTCAAATCAGACTTTCGCATATAGCTAAATGAGCCATTGATGGATGACACCAGATGTAGATTATTCTTTGGAAGTTGTACCTTTAACCATACTGAAGGACACAAGTTCATCAACTAACTTTTGGCGAGCAACGTCAAGCCTACCCTTCATGAAATGTTTCTTTAGCTTCACCCAATACCCACACACATTATAACCATCAACAAGCAAAACCGGAACTGCATCGTCCAACAGACCCTGATTCGTGCTGTAAAGCCGCTTTCAGGATAAACACAAACATTCCTTAAACTTCCAAACATCAAAAACCCTTCTTGAAACAAAAATGCAAAAATAATAGAATGAGAAACTTTCAAACAGTGTAATTACTAGTAAAGTGTATTTGTAGGGTCACGGTAGAGCTCGTTATCATCCGGTAACTCGTCTTTTTCTGCTTTCTTTTTCCTGTAACTAGTTGCTGGCTTAGCCGTGCCAGATCCTCTGCTTTGAAACTCCTGGATATAACATAACATTCCAAGGGTTAGAGACACATGCAATGAACAAAATCTGATTAGATATATAGTTAGGAAACAAAAGATCATACTGCTACGTACCTTCCATAACTTGAGTAGCTGCAAGTTATGCTTCACATTCGATTTGATTCTTGGTGGCTCTGAATCCTGCTACCAAAAACCAAAAGCAGATCAATAGTTGCACAAATCTCAATGGACATTCATCATATCCGTAACTCCAATAATAGAGATCTAAAAGAGGAGCCAAATTGATCATAAACTAAGAGAAAGGATTGAGAATTTCAGAATTCATACAAATCTATGCTATGAGCTTAACGGTCATACCAAAGATCAAATCAATGGCAGCAAAATGATCAATGGACATCCATCATATCCATAATTCCAACAATAGAGATCTAAGAGGAACCAAATTGATTAAAATGGTTGAGAATTTCATTTCAGAACTCGTTCAAATCTATGGACAAAACCCACAAATTTAATTCTTGAAAAATTCTCGATTAATTGGGTTAAAAGAGAGACTTTTGGGTCTCAAAGACGAAACCTTTACACAAATGTGAATCGTGAGTAGACCTTAGAAGAGGGAGACTGATGGTTCTTGCTTTTTCCTCCCATCTTCACAACGAGAACTCTATGGTTAGCGGAGGAAGCTGATGAAGACCAGTAAAAGTAGGCGGCGGAGGAGGAGCCACCACTATGCTGCGGCGGCGCTCCGGCGGTTTTCATCTATTAGACTAGGTGGATTAATTCGTTGCAGAATTTGAAAAGTCTATATAACTGGTGGATAATACCATGTCAACGATATATTTTTCCCTATCTTTAAGAAAAAACCGATTTTTTTTTCTCTCTTTTTTTGTTCCGAGTAAGAAAAAAAGGAACATTTTTAACTGCAAAGTGTTTATTTCCTATCTTGAGGAAAAAAACAAAAGACCAAAACTTTTTAATCCGAAAAATCAAAATAAATACGAAGTTTGATGATCCACTTAAAATGCAATCCAAAGGAAGAGAGAGAGAGAACTATCTGTGAGCTCTTACGTAATCATCAATGGCGAAGGAGACTGTGTGTGTAACCGGAGCGAACGGTTTCATCGGATCCTGGATAGTCCGAACGTTACTTGAGAATGGGTACACCAAAATCCACGCTTCGATTTACCCAGGATCCGACCCGACCCATCTCCTGAAACTACCCGGAGCGGAAGACACAAACACAGAGATTAAGATCTTCGAAGCTGACCTCCTGGACTCCGACGCCATTTCCAGAGCCGTAGATGGATGCTCGGGAGTTTTCCACGTGGCGTCACCTTGTACGTTGGATCCACCGGTTAATCCCGAGAAGGAGCTGGTCGAACCGGCGGTTAAGGGAACGATCAACGTGTTGGAAGCGGCTAAGAGGTTTAACGTGAGGCGCGTGGTGATCACTTCCTCTATCTCGGCCTTGGTTCCGAACCCTCATTGGCCGGAAGGAAAATCCGTCGATGAGTCCTCGTGGACCGATCTCGACTTTTGCAAGTCGATGCAGGTTCATTAGCTTCGAACCAAAACATATATTTTTTGTCTTAATGAATTTTTTATGCGTTAACAAATTATATATTTATAACATTTCGATTTTAGAAATGGTATCCAATTTCGAAGACGTTAGCTGAGAAATCGGCTTGGGAATTTTCTGAGAAGCATGGAACCAACATTGTGACGATCCATCCATCGACATGCCTCGGACCACTTCTGCAACCGAGTCTGAACGCAAGCTGCGCCGTCTTGCTACAGCTCCTACAAGGCTCGACAGAGACACAAGAGCATCACTGGCTCGGTGTGGTGCACGTGAGAGATGTGGCGAAAGGTCACGTGATGCTATTCGAAACACCTGAAGCTTCTGGTCGGTTTCTATGCACTAATGGGATTTATCAGTTCAGTGAGTTCGCTGCTCTCGTGTCCAAACTCTTCCCTGAGTTTGATGTTCACAGGTTCGATGGAGAAACTCAACCCGGGCTTACGCCGTGTAAAGATGCGGCTAAGAGATTGATTGAGCTCGGTCTTGTTTTTACTGCGGTCGAAGATGCGGTTAACGACACGGTCCAGAGTCTTAGAGAGAAAGGCTTCCTCTGAATACATAAGATATCTTTGCGAACTCCAAACTTTGTGACGTTTTATTGTATAATACAAGTAGAGGAGCTAAGAAGTAAACTGTTATGATACATCTATATATGAGTACAAGGTATTATTATTATCATTGCTCTTGTTGTCTGTGAGGTTTTATTGAGCTGAGAGTAGCTTACGGTTCACAGAATCAGGTGGTGGAAGCAGGAGCATCTGGCTGCTTCTCCGGGTTTGCGTTTTGAAATGCAGGAAGATCGTTGTATGAATGGTAACATTTTGCAAGAGTCGGGTACGGTTCCTGTACAAATCCATACCAAATATAAAATGTTCAACATGATACCGTAGAACTGATCAAGGATTCTACACTTTAGTATAGTACGCAGAAAGCTAGGCCTGAATAAATGTTGTGTAGGGGAAGAAAAGAAGGGAAAGTACCATGTTAATCTGGAATCTGTTGATTGCTCCGTGGATCTGTGGTGCTAGAAAGAGATCAGCCTGCAAAGAAATGCTTCATGACTTAAAAAACTTGTCTACTTACTGGTTGTAATAGATGGTAGTATACTAAAGGACAAAAGAATCAGTGAGGTGTTTATCCAATCCTGGAAGAGAGTAGCATTAGAGAAAATCCAGAGAGAAATAGAGCAATACCAAGTAAACTTCATCACCAGTCGCGTATTTTCCAGCAGAGCTTACCAACAGTTTCTCGAGAGCTTAAAGAGACAAATAAGACAGAGAATAAGACGGGTCGATTTAAAACTTTTATCAAGACGTTAGTAGCTGTAAACATCAACCAGACGAATGGTACGAAGCAGCATAAATGATGGATATGTTTAACTGAGAAGTGAGCAAGGATTTCGCATTCTTTAACGACAACTAAAAACATTTCACAACATGGCCTTGGTTCATGATTACGTCTCTGCATCTTATAACTTATGCTGATGACAAAATGATGCAGACTTGAGATCTCATACCTGTGAATCCTTTTGTGATAGCGTTATTGACCCAAGCAGTTTTCTCCTCAGTATTTATCTTTTCCTCGATAAACCTCTGTAAAAAAATGAAAAGAATAAAAAATAATTGGTATTGCTTCATCTGGAACACACAACAGTAGAATCTACGAAATTGACATCAAAATATCATGTCCTCACAATAACACCCAGATTTTGATGAGGCTGTATGCCAGAAAAGACAATACTCGCTGCCTGAAAAAAGAAAGAAAGAAGAAGAACCATTACACTCACAACAAACTGCATAGATTCCATCAGAGTGGGAAGCATGACAATCTAAGCTGGTACTGTTCACTAGATTCTGACTTCATAAACAAAAGAACCTTAACAGTATTAACTACAAGGTTGTCAGATGAAGGCAACACATGTAATTGTAACCAAGCAGGATTCAAAAACCGAAACCGACAAAAAAAAAGAGATTGCAGTACCTGGTAATTAACAGCCCGCTTGTGGAGGTCACGAGGTAATAGAGGTGGCTCAGGATACTTCTCATCCAGATACTGTCAACACAAAACCAAAGATGGATGAAAATGTTCCTTTGAATCCACAAAACCACACAAGAGAAAACAAAACCCCTTCCTCAATGGCTGTTAATACTTACCATTATAATGGCAAAGGAGTCAGAAATGACAACATTTCCATCAACGAGCGCTGGTACAGTACCCATTGGATTGATCTTCTTGAAATCTTGAAGATCAAAACGATAGACTTTTTAACTTATCAAGAAACCAACCAATTATCACTTTCATCGACTTAACATTCTCATCCACTTCTAAAATTTACGTACCTGGATCGAATTGATCCCCTTTGAGAAGATTCACTGATATATACTCATACTCAAGCCCTAAACACCATTCGAAGAAGTTCCAAATTCAGATGAAAAAGAGAAAAACAAATATCGTTCACAAAACGAGTACAAGCGAAAGCAAATATAATCACTCAGTAGCGAGAAGACCTTTTAAAGCGAGGGCGATACGGACACGATGTGCGCACGAGCTTCTCCAGTAAGAGTAAAGCTTCAGCTTCTCCTTCTTCTCCGAGCCTGAACTCGCCTGATCACACCGGGGAAATATATAGTTACGAGTTAATCATCAGCCCCCCAAGACAGAAATAATTGAGTGAAGACTGAAAAGAGAGAAAGAGAGTTTAACCATGATCAGAAACTGGATTCTTCTTCTTCTTCCTCACAAGCGATTGTGTGTTTGGTAAGTAGTACAGAGGAGAAGAGGTGGAGAATTCGGAGACGACACTGGAAACGAAACCAATTGTTTTTTAATGGTCAATGCAAATCAACTAAATCGGTTTGACTTTTTGTCATTATAAGGCGAAATCAGAAGTTTTAAGGTAAAAATTGTTGTTGGAAATGAGATTCAGTTTCACGCGAAAACTCAAACTCACTCACACTGAAAGTTTTGGGCCTTTTACACAAAAGCCCAATATCGGCAAATATTTAGCCCAAGTCAGCAGCTGCGCATAGCGCGGGAAAGGCTGCGCAATTTGTTGGAACTTGGAACCACTAGATTAATAAGCTTTAAATGATAGAATCCAAGAAAATTAGAATCAGTTTCATGTCCATACAATAACAGTTAGATTTTGACGTGGCTGTATTACCAGAGGAGATAATAATCGTAGCCTGAAATAATAATTAAAATAAAAATAAAAAATACGATACGTTGTGATTTGTGAATTTGATGTCATCATCATCATCATCACTAGTGGTCCACAAAAGTCGATGCAGGTATCATATCTTGTGATAATTTGAAAGTGAGCTAGAAGAAAACAAAAAATTTATAACAATTTCGAAAACATTTTTGACGATCCATGTGATGACATCCATCGATCGTAAGGTTTTCTATTCCAAAAGATTCAGCTGGTTGGAGTTGGAGCATCTGGCTGTTTCGCTGGGATCGAATCTTGAAAGACAGATAATTTGTTGTATGACTCCGAACACTTTGCAAGAGTCGGGTACGGTTCCTGTAAGAGAAAATCCATACAACAAACATGTTTTAATAAAGTCTGCATGCTAGAAATAAAGAAACCGAGGTTAAGGAAACACGAATTTATGTTACCATATCAATCTTGAATTTGATCATTGCTACGTGGATTTGGGTTGCTAGAAAAAGATCAGCCTGCGAATAAATCAACGTTTCCATGGTTTTTAAACAAAGCAATTCGATTCTCGAATCTTTGAAGAACGTTATATGTACTAATATAGGATTTAGAGCAATACCAAGTAAACTTCATCACTAGTCGCATATTTTCCAACGCAATTCGCCAACAGTTTCTCCAAAGCTGAGAAACATATATAAGGGTAACATTAAGTCTGAGTATAGACACTTCACACAAAGTCCCAACCAAAAAAAAAAAATACAATTTTGACAACATATGTCATGGTTTTTTATTACGTTAGAGAGTCCTCATACCTGTAAATCCTTTTTTGATGGCGTTATTAATCCAAGCCATTTTCTCTTCAGCATTAGTCTTTTCCTCGATATACCTCTGTACGAATAAAAGATAAATGTAGTTAGTTCTGTTTTACTTTTACCTAAGAAATTAATTAAGATAAATTTTTCTCAAAAAAAAAAAAGAAATTAAGATAAATTTCATGTCCTTACAATAACAGCTAGATTTTGATGAGGCTGTATACCAGAGGAGATAATACTCGCAACCTGAAATATTACCAAAAGAAAAACAAGAAAATTACTTTCGTTATATGCACACAGTTTATAGTGTTTCTTGAACCAAAAAAGTACCTGGTAATTTAAAGCCCGTTGCTTCAGGTCACGAGGTAACAAAGGTGGCTCAGGATACTTCTCATCCAGATACTGTCAATCACGATCGAAAACCACAAAACCACTGTTGGATGAAAACTTTCCTTTGTAATTCACAAAATTACAGAACATAAATGGCTGTTTTTACTTACCATTATAATGGCAAAAGAATCAGAAATCACCACATCTCCATCAACCAGCGCAGGCACAGTACCCATTGGATTGATCTTCATGAAATCTTGAGAATCCAAGAATTTAAATTTGTAACGCAAAAAATCTATATGGTAAATTAATCTACAGCTACAGATCTAACTAATCGGACCCTTAAGAACATAAGACTTCATTTCGCATACACAAATATAATATATATACATTTCACATTCACATTCACATTCACACATACACATACACATTCACGAAGCACAATCCAGCCTAATACAAACCTTAAAACTACGCACCTGAATCAAATTGATCTCCCTTGAGCAAGTTCACTGGTATATACTCATATTCAATCCCTATAAAATAAATCGAACGTAAGAAAAGAAAACATAATCCAAAAGTAGATCGAAGGAAAACAATCACCAGAATTGCAACCATTAAAAAAAAAAATGTTGCAAAACCTTTTAAACTGAGGGCTATACGCACTCGATGTCCGCACGAGCTTCTCCAGTAAGAGTAGAGCTTAAGCTTCTCCTTCATTTCTTCGCCATTATACGCCTGAAAATTAAAAAAGTCAACGATCGCAAAAATCGAAGAAGTTGAATAGAGACGATAAAATGTTGCTCACAAGAGAAAGAGATGTTACCATGAGGAAATGATGTTTTGTTTGTCACAGATTCCAACACTTGATCGTATAAATAGAAGTGGCGACGATTTTCATGAAAACGATGTTTGCCAAATTTATTTAAGACTGTTTCGCCTTTAAAGAAAAACAACTCCGAGGTCAACTATTTTTTCTGGTTCGTTACTTCTGTAAATATATGTAAATTGGTTAGCCTGAGCTGGTTTGAGTTCATTAAGGCATACAATAAGAAATCAAAAATTATCCAAAGCTTTAATTAATTTTAGATATACAAAAAAAAAAACCCGAATTGGATAAAGAAAAACAAAAATTAATTGCTTGGTATTTATTTCAATAACTGGAATCAGCAACACTATTATTTAAAATCCAACCTCTGACTTGTCTTCCTGGTTTTACTACATCAGACAAATTCGGATATTCCCCTTTTTGTTATTTACCTTTACTCCTGCTGAATAACAAATCAACATTAAGCTTTTTATACAAATCTATCTTAATATCTTCCCTGAGAATTCTGCAGTTAAGGCAAAGCATGAGACGAACCCAAACGCCGATGATTATCTTCTTGTTGAACAACGTTCTTCATCTCGAATCTCGACTGTTTCCTTACCTGAACTTCTTCATCTTCGTTAGCTTCTGCGTTTTGAAGCTCTCTCAAAGCTCTTTTAGCGTAGACAGTGAAAGCCACAGTGGTCACAACCGCAATGATTAAGGAGATGATGTTGTAGACAATCTCTACTGTTGTCAAACGTTGATGTCCGTATTGCACATCAGCGAATGTTCTGATCAATCGACCGCTGCATATGAATTTCTGTTTTTTTAGAATCATGATTTTTTTTTCTTTTCAATTTCTATGAATTTTTAGCTGTTTTAATCTGGGGAGAGTAATAAGACTGACCTGTAAATGTAGATGAAAGCTTCAGGTATCATTCCTGCTATGGAACCGAACAAGTAAGGCCAGAATCTCATGCTTGTCACAACAATCGCGTAGTTGAAAATCGTGTAAGGAAATGGCGAAACACGAAAGATTGCCACGACTCTGAACTGATGGAACCAGCTTCCTTCTGCGGCTAGTCTAAGAACAGCAGCTTGACGAGGCCACCTTTTCAACCATTGCTGCATTTCGTAAACATAAGTATAGTGATCTTGTGAAAAATCAACGTATAGCTTGAGAAAAGAGAAGTGAAAGGTTACTTCTTACATGGAGGCGTTCACGGAACATTAACCCGATTAGGTAAGGAAGAACCATGCCAACTGTGGTTCCAACCATGATGATAACAAAACCGAGACCGTAACCGAAAATCATCCCAGCTAACCACATGGATGGACCGGAAGGAATCAAGAACACAGGGAACAAAGCCAAGGAAACAACGAGGACAATGGCGAGCATAGGACGGCCAAATGCAGTTGCTTCCCATTGTAAAATCGGGATAAGAACCTACAAAACCAAACTACACTATTACACTCGAATAAACGTTAACGAAACTCATTGAAACTTGAAAGAATTGAGTTTAAAAAAACCACCTTTTGGAACACAAACGGAACTCCCCATTTGGCGAAAACAAGTGTGAGCAAGAGAGTAAGCGCACATATCCCCAAAGCTTTAAACCACCACACCAAGTTTCTACTACGCATCTCTGATTGAGAAACCGATAACACGGTCTCAGCTGGAGAAGCTTCATGGGCCACAACTAGCCGAACGTATTCATTATCTTCCCTCATGTGCCGAACAGAGCCTGAAGTATCGTCTCTTGGCTCTTTCAATGGATTTGACATCTGTGTTCAGTACCTAAAAGAGAAGCAAAATTGACATTTGTAGGCCATCAGAAACAGGAACAATCATTGTCAAGAACAAGAGACCCAAGACGGATTTACGGAAAATGGAAAATAGATTACAAGTGGGGACCAGCAGAAGCAAGAAAAAACCCTAAGGAACATAAAAAATCAATAGATAATTTGAAGATGAAGAAGAGAAGCAAAGAGACGACAAAGATGCTTAGTTTATAAATTTTAAGTGTTGCGAAAGCTTCGCGACTTCGAAGATACACAAGGAAATGATATATACAAGGAAACGATAACGAAGAAGTAAAAGCTAAATCACAAGGAAACGAAATCTCCGAACATCGAAATTTCCGATTACGGCTAAAAATTAAATCCATTAAAATCAAACAATCGCGAAACAATCATACAGTAGTCAAATCACTTTGATCTCTCAATCTACCGGAAAAATTAAACAAAATGATAAAACAAAAGAAAGATCACAAAACTTAGAAAGTAGAGGAGCTAGGGTTTAACAAATCCAACCTGTGAAGAGAAACAAAAAAATCACCCTCCCGGCAAGCTAATCGGGTTTAGTCAAGCTTCTTGGAGAGAACGACGGCGTTACGGCGGAGGAAGCTCGGACACCGTCGGAAAAAAACTGGGTTGTTGCGGCGGATTTACGTCTGCCTTTGGCTTCAGGTTCCTTTAGTGTCGTTCGTTTGCTTCAACGAAAAAAGCGTGTTTTAAGTTAACCTTTTTTTTTTCTTTTTTTCTGTTTCGGAAATTCAAATCAAAATGAGAAAGCAATTACTTTTCCAGTTTTATATCCACTTTTTTTAATTAGTTTGCTTAAGCTTTACTTTTCTGGAATATCGAGTCAGACTATATTATAAAATTAAATAATGAACACATTATTGGCCACCGTTGATCCACAATGCCTACCTGACTTGACCTTTTGTAATTTGGTTTGTTTTAGTTAAGAATTCTTCCAAACCAAATCCAAAACTAACGTATCCTAAGATTATTCTTGACCCGAGAACGAAGGAGCGTGAATAAGACGCGCGCATCGATACGAAGAAGGGGCATTTTTGGTAACTAAGTAAAGCGACTTGAGCAAAAGTCAAATCAAAACTAAAATGAATCTTCTCGAACATCAGACTTTTCTTCTTCTAGAGGAAGACGATGATACATATACAGACATCGATGAGGCAGAATCACGGCGGACAAGAGATCATCGACAAGCTTCGCGATGTATCAGCAGTAGTATGCTCTTGTTGCAGAGGAGCAGTTGATGAACGGTGAACATAGCTGGGCTTAAAGACGGGCTTAACGATTTGAATGTTAATGGGCTTCTCGTGGCCCAAAGATGGTTTGCCTAATATCGAAGCGCTGTCGTTTCGCGTGATGTCGTTGATACTCGTTGACGCAGAGAAGGAAGGGTACTTCGAATCTACGTGCCTGCGACTCCACTTCTTTTTAACTAGAAAAATAGTGTGAAGCTTCCTCTATTTAAGTCTTTGGTCTCTCTCAAGCTGTCCGAATGTAGACGATGATGGTGGAAAATCACAGCGTTGAATTTAGCCGACAAGACGGAGGAGAGATCGTTTCGATTCCGTCGCCGTTCGATACATTGCCGGAGGAGTGCATCTCCAACATAGTCTCCTTCACTAGTCCACGGGACGCCTGCGTCGCCGTTTCCGTTTCGAAAACCTTTGAATCGGCGGCCAAGTCCGATAGCGTGTGGAAGAAGTTTCTGCCGGCGGAGTATGAATCTCTAATACCTCCATCGCGAGTTTTCTCATCGAAAATGGAGCTCTATTTCGCCTTGTGCAACGATAATGTTCTAATCGAAGATGGCGAAAAGGTATATCTATAATCTTCATCTTGCTTGATATTGGATGATGGATCTCTCTGATCATTTGGCCTTTCCTTTTCATGGAAATAAAAAGTGCTTCTGGTTAGAGAAAGCTAGTGGGAAGAGGTGTATCATGTTATCTGCGAAGAACCTCTATATTAGATATGGAGATAGTAGTGACTGTTGGGTTTGGATTCCATGTCCCGAAGCTAGGTCATTACTCCATCTTTCGTTTTCTTTTGTGGTGTCATTATCATGAGAATGCTTGCAAAAACGTTTGTCCATGTGTGATATGCAGGTTTAAAGAAGTTGCGAAGCTTCGAGATGTATGTTATTTCGAGGTTCGTGGCAGGAAGGATACATGTGTCCTATCACCAAGAACTCGTTACTCGGCTTACATTGTGTTTAAGGAAGGGTTTGGCTTTGATGATCCCGTAGAAGCTGGAGTTGGAGTAGTTGGGAAGAAAGCTTCAACGAGATTCATAAGCCTTGACTCCGGAGCAGGAGCGTGTGGGCAGTTCGTAAGAAGGGGAAGGCGAAAATGGAACATTGCGAGACCAGAGGAGAGGGAAGATGGGTGGATGGAGGTAGAGCTTGGGGGATTCTTCAACAAAGGAGGGTTAATGAATAGTGATGAAGTTGAGATGAGTGCTTTATCGACCAACCAACGAGACTGGAAATGTGGCTTGAGCATTCAAGGAATCGAAATCCGTCCTGCGACAATCTGAACTTGACCTTTATAATATGACATAATGTATCTGGTCGGATTTCGTAACACGGCATGAGGTTCTACAAGACTCGTATGCTTTGATGCGGGAGCGGGTGTGGTGGAGCCTCCAAGGAGGAGGCGAAGCAACAAAATAATGAAACCAAAGGAGAGGGAAGATGGATGGATGGAGATAGAGCTTGGAGGATTCTTTAACGTCGAAGGGGGATTAACGAATTGTGATGAAATTGAGATGAGTGCTTTAGAGACCAAAGAGCTCAATTGTAAGACAGGTTTGATTATTCAAGGAATTGAAATCCGTCCTGCTAAGAATCCGGTTATGTAATGGCGGGAACATTCATCAATTAGTATCATTATATATTGTCAGTTAGTTATGTTATATATAATGAACAAACAACTTTGCTCCAGGTTGAATCGTTTGTAATGTAAACATATATATTTGTTACCGTCGATCTATAATGCCTACCTGACATAACCTTTTAATAGTTTGGTTTGTTTTTAGTTAAGAATTCTTACAAACCAAATCCAAAACTAAAAGCTCTTCGCTTCTCACTACTCGGACACATTTACACTCACCGATCAATAGTGAAGCGCGGTCGTTTTGGGTGATGTCGTTGATCCAGAGAAGGAAGGGTATTTCGAATCTACGTGCCGGCGACTTTTTTTAACTAAAAAAAAAAGTTTAGAGAAGTGAAGAGTCTTTTATTCAAGTCTTTGGCCTCTCTCTCTCTCAAGCTGTCCACATGTTGACGATGATGGTGGAAAGTCACAGCGTTGAATCTAGCCGACAAGATCAAAGAGAGATCGTTTCGGTTCCGTCGCCGTTCGATACCTTGCCGGAGGAGTGCATCTCCAAGATACTCTCCTTCACAAGTCCACGTGACGCGTGCGTCGCCGCTTCGGCTTCGAAAACCTTTGAATCGGCGGCCAAGTCAGATAGCGTGTGGGAGAAGTTTCTGCCGCGGGAGTATGAATCTCTGATACCTCCATCGCGAGTTTTCTCATCGAAAATGGAGCTCTATTTCGCTTTGTGCGATGATCCTGTTATAATCGAAGAAGGCGAAAAGGTATATCTAAAATATTAATCTTATATGATATTGGATCTCTCTGACTACTTGGCCTTTCCTTTTCATGTAAATAAAAAGTGCTTCTTGTTAGAGAAAGCGAGTGGGAAGAGGTGTATTATGTTGTCTGCGAAGAGCCTCTATATCAAATGGGGAGATAGTACTGATTGTTGGGTTTGGATTCCATGTCCTGAAGCTAGGTCTTTACTCCCATCTTTCATCATCTGTGTCGTGTCATTCGGTTGTATATATATTGACTCATTCCAGATCGTGAGAATGTTTGCAAAAACGTCTGTCCTTGTGTGATATGCAGGTTTAAAGAAGTTGCGAAGCTTCGAGATGTATGTTGGTTCGAGGTTCGTGGCAGGACGAATACTCGTGACCTATCACCAAGAACTCGTTACTCGACTTACATTGTGTTTAAGGAAGGGTATTGTGGCTTTGACGATGTGCCCGTAGAAGCTGGAGTTGGAGTGGTTGGGAAGAAAGCTTCAACGAGATTCATAAGCCTTGACGCCGGAGCAGGAGCGTGTGGGCAGTTCGTAAGGAGGGGGAGGCGAAAATGGAACATTGTGAGACCAGAGGAGAGGGAAGATGGGTGGATGGAGGTAGAGCTTGGGGGATTCTTCAACAAAGGAGGGTTAATGAGTAGTGATGAAGTTGAGATGAGTGCTTTATCGACCAACCAACGAGACTGGAAGTGTGGATTGATCATTCAAGGAATCGAAATCCGTCCTGCAAAAATCCAGTAAAAAAAGTAATGCTGGGAACAGTTGTTGTAACAGAGAATGTAAAGACTTAATAATGAGACTGAGAATTCTGGTGGTTCTTATTTCTCGAGTTGCCTTAAATAGCTTATTACAATAGCAACTGCCTCCTACACATTCGGAGGTCTTTTACAGCTTTAGAAACATTCAAACTAGCTACTAAAACTTGAAGACTCCTACATACTCGGAGTTTATTCAAACAACTCTTGACTAAGTCTAAAAACCAAGTCTAAACCACCTAATAGTTCGTTATAATGATTGGTGCAAGTAGAGTTTAGGTGGTGTGATTTGTGAAATAACAACTTTGCGAAATGTTAAGCTTCAACCTTGTTCATTACATTGTGGAGGATAAGGGTATGTCAGTGATGATAAAATGGATATTTCTTGGAAAATCCGGATTATGAAAAAAAAAATATAGTTCACTGAAATCCTTAATTTTGGGAATGTACAAACATAATCGTTTGATTATTGTGGATATTAATACTTTTGAATTGGATGTTTTGATTTTAATATTCATCATTCTCACATGAAAAATAATTAATGAAGAAAACAGTGTGTTTTGATCACTTGCAACTGGTTAGTAGACTTTTTTTCTTTTTTGAAAGAATGTTAAATTTTTATTAAATCAAAATCCTTTTTTACATAGAGAGTTTTCTTTGCAAAGATTAATCAAATAGAAAAATCAATGAATATCGAATCTTTCCTACTTAGCCATCCTCGGTAGCTCATCTTGTGCTGAAGCAGTAAACCAATCCATCTTCATATCGCATATCTCCCATTTCTCTGATGGAGAGCAATGGTTAGTAGACTTTTATTATTACAATAAAAGTTTTAATAAATAGATAAGTGTGCTATATTTTACATTTTATTTTATTTTGAAGATGACTGGTTATCTTTAGAAACTATTTATAGTTTTAGTGTATACTTTATATATGTAATCTTTCAAATTAAAATTATATTTGATATTAATTTTTAAAGCTATAGCCTATAAACAGTCAGCTATACTTTATAATTGTAATTCTTTCTTCATCTTGAAGTTTGAGACCTGTGTAAAGGAATAGAGTTGACTGTTTAGCTGCAAATTATTTGGTTTGTTTAATTTGTTTTGGGTGGGAAGAAGTGTGTGATGTTAGCTGCAAGAGAACTATGGATCACATGGGGAAAAAGTCCTCAGTATTGGAAATGGATCTCAATGCCTGAATCTAGGTTTATCCTTTTTCCTTAATCGTGAAACCCTAAAACGGATTGTCCACCTTTAAGAAAAAGAAGATAAATGATTGCACTCACCGTGTTGTGTAGGTTTGAAGAAGTACCTGAGCTTCTTAATGTATGTGCTTTTGAGATGGGTGGTAATATGAATTGCTCAAGTCCTATCTCCCGGAACTCATTACTCAGCTTACGTTGTGTACAAGATAAGGAACCGACGTCACGGCTTAAGGGACTTGCCCATACAAGTTGGAGTTGGGTTTAAGGGACAAGAAATGCCTAGAAAATTCATATGTTTTGATGAGTCTAACGATAAAATCAAACAGTGGCCAAAGAGAGAGCTAATGAAATCGGAGAAGAGGGAAGATGGGTGGATAGAGGCAGAGATTGGAGATTTCTTCAATGAAGGAGGACTCATGGGTTTCGATGAGATTGAAGTGAGTATTGTTGACATTACTTCAGGGAACTGGAAGTGTGGCGTCATCATTCAAGGAATTGAATTCCGGACAAAGGATAGTCGGTAAAGTGAAACCGGTTTACTGCGGCCGAAGAACGGTTTGATGATGTCGGGTTATGTTTTTGTTGTAATCTTTTTGCGAAAGAAAACAAAAAGAGTTGTGACATGATTTATAGTTTGTGAATTTGATGTTTTTCAGTTCATATGAACAAATTCAATAAAGTGAAATTGTGTTTTTTTTTTTTTTTGATAATCTATTATATATGTATTTTAATCAACAAATATAAGGTTAGGATTTGAAGACATCACTTTCAATTTTGCCTCACCGAAAAATATTACTCTACGTATATGTTTGCAAAAAAGTTATATGGCTTTATTTTTATTAGTTTTTTGTAATCCTATTGTATTATGTGCAATTAACAGCTCCACGTTTGATACAGTCATGTCCGTCTGATCACTTGAGCTCTTCCCCCTTGTTTTTCTTTTCCTTTTGCTGGAAGAAAGGGTATTCTCGTAAATTTTTGAGGATGACTTTAGACGAGTCGTTTTTTATTTCTTAACGGCAGGCAGAGACGACTTTAGACGAGTCATATAAGTGCATGAACAAGTCTCTGGCTTTTGGACGCAGGCACGACTGATACAAACGCAGGGATGGGGCAAAAGCACGGCGTTGAATCTAGAGGTGAAGGCAGAGGAGAAATTGTGTCAGGGCCTTCTCCTTTCGATGACTTGCCAGAGGAATGTATCTCTAACATAATCTCTTTCACAAGTCCTCGAGATGCGTGTGTTCTTGCTTCCGTTTCTAAAACCTTTGGATATGCGGTCCAGACTGATACCGTGTGGGAGAAGTTTCTACCGCCAGGGTGTGCATCTATGTTCCCACAACCGCGAGTTTTCTCATCCAAGAAGGAGCTCTATTTCGCTCTTTGCAATCATTTTCTAATCGAAGATGGCAAAAAGGTACATACATATATTTTTACTTTGTTTTTTTTTCTTGTTTTTCCTTGCTAAATTGTAAATATCATAAAAATGAAGGTGTTTACAAAATGTGTTAACAATTTGCGATCTAAGAGATTTGTCCCATGGAAAAAAAGATAACAAAACATAGATTTGTCCCATGGAAGGAAAGATAACAAACATGGAAACAAAAACAATCAGTACTTACACTTCTGCTTGGTAGCATCAGAATCAAGAAGGAGCGATGATTAGCCTAAAAGTTTAAGGAGGTGATGAAACTGTGATAGGTCGAAAAGAGAGAACAAGAAGAAAGAATGTAGAAACGTTTGCACTTTGTTTATAAGAATTGAGAATAATGATCTGTCTCTAACATGCGTGCAAATTGATCATATTCGTGATATATATCATTGATTTCGGAATAAAAAAATTATGGGAACAAGAATATGTGTTTCCATTAAAAATTTCTGATTGTTTGAGATTTACTTTTTGTTTTCTGAAAACCAAAGAGCTTTTGGTTAGATAAAGTGAGTGGGAAGAAGTGTATCATGTTATCTGCGAAAGAACTCGCCATCACATGGGGAAACAGTCCTCAACATTGGCAATGGATTTCAATTGCTGTATCTAGGTAACTCCTTTTTTATTGAAGTTTTATCTTCTCATTGATCAAAGCAGAAAAAGATTAATGTTACCAAGTGTTATGCAGGTTTGAAAAAGTAGCGGAGCTTCTCAATGTATGGTGGTTTGAGATTCGTGGCAAAACGAATACTCGTCTTCTATCTCCTGGAACTCGTTACTCGGCTTACATTGTGTTCAAGACGGTGGGTAAGTGCCCTGGCTTGGCGGATTTGCCAGTAGAAGTCGGAGTTGGATTGGTGGGACAAGAGATTCCTAAACAGCTCATCTACTTTGATGGATACATGGATAAGGATGCTCGAAAAGAAAGGGGAGAAACGAGACATGTAATGAAACCAAAGAAGAGGGAAGATAGGTGGATGGAAGCAGAGCTTGGAGAATTCTTCAATGAAGCATGTTGTGATGATATTGAGTTTAGTGTAATTGAGATTAAGTCTCCTTATTGGAAGTCTGGTTTGATCATTCAAGGAATTGAATTCCGACCTACAAAAAGCTGGTAGAGTAAATATTTGTTATCTTGCGATGAAAGAACCGAGTGATGATTTCATGTTGTGTGTTTTTGTCAAGGTTTATAGGTTTCTGCCTTGTTCTGTTCTTTTTTTTTATTTTTCAAGTATAAGTTTTTTTTAGTGTGAGGAATATATGAACTCTATTTTTTTTTAGAATAAGAGTAATGAAATAATTAAATTCAGATTCAGATTTTACTTTTAAAGTACATATTCAAATCCACATACATTTATCTTATTTAAATATGTTTTTGCCTTCAAAATTACAAGGATAAACTCAGAATTTGTGACTTAGAATTTTTAAGTAAAAATGTCTTCACGAGTTTGTTAAAATCCATAGCTTAAAAACACATTAGGTGAATTCTAGTTTTTTTTATTTTATTTTGTCTAACTAACACAAACTTATAGTTGAATTTTAAAATCAACCATCCAATATTATATACTCCTGAGTCGATCTGTGATACTCAGTTCAATTAGTTTGTTAGTTTATAACTTAAAACAAAGACCAAAGAGTAAAACATGGAGCTGCGAGGGGAGACGTGCGTGCCATTGATGCAAACGAGCGTCTTCTCGCAAATATTTGAGGACGACTTTAGGACAGGTCAGAAGTGTACTAAGTATTGAAATCTCTCAGCTTCTATGGATATTTTTGGTTTGTCGATGGGGCAAACACTCGGCATTGGTTCTGGCGGTAAAAATATAGGAGAGATTGTTTCAGCGTCTTCACCTTTCGATGACTTACCGGAGGATTGCGTCGCTAAGATAATCTCTCTTACAAGTCCACAGGACGCGTGCGTTGCAGCGTCCGTTTCGAAAACCTTCAGAATAACGACCGAGTCCAATAGCGTATGGGAGAAGTTTCTTCCGCCGGAGTATTCATCTCTTATTCTTGGGTTTCAAGCTTTCACGTTGAAGAAGGAGCTCTATTTCGCTTTGTGCAACGACCCTGTTCTAATCGAAGATGGACAAAAGGTATATCTACTTACTTGAGTTTTAAAAATTAGTGCTGATGACATCGAATACGTACTTTTGATTATATAACCTACTTTATGTCGAAAAAACCAAAGAGCTTCTGCTTAGAGAAAGCGAGTGGGAAGATCTGTATCATGTTGTCTGCAAGGCAACTCGCAATCACATGGGGAAACTCTCCTCAGTATTGGCAATGGATCTCAATTCCCGAAGCTAGGTACTCCTTTAGACTGTTACATAAGGCATGATTATGATAAATTAGCATTATGTTGATGGTGAAAAATTGTTGAAGGTTTGAAGAAGTACCGGAGCTTCTTGATGTATGTGCTTTCGAGATCCGTGGTTGGATGAGTACTCGAACCCTATCTCCGAGAACATATTACTCGGCTTACGTGGTATACAAGACAAGAAATGGATGTCATGGCTTCCGCGATTTACCCATACAAGTTGGAATTTGTTTGGTAGGACAAAAAGCTCCTAAGAGATTCATATGCTTTGATGAGTCTACGGATAAAATAAAAAGGTGGGCAAGGAGGGAGATAATGAAATCAAAGGAGAGACAAGATGGATGGATAGAAGCAGAGATTGGTGATTTCTTCAATGAAGGTGGATTATGTGATGAAGTTGAACTGAGTATTGTAGACATTACGTCACCGTATTGGAAGCGTGGATTGATCATCCAAGGAATTGAATTCCGGCCTGTGAAAAAGTAATACCGGTTTATAGTAGTGAATTAAAGAAATGTTCCTAGGTTATGCTTTTGTTATCACATGTCTAAGTAACAATTTTGGTAAGGAAAAAAAACTGCATTGTGTATCTCGTGGTAAAAGACATCTCGTAGCATGAATTAATAATTAATTTTGAAGATTGCAATGTCCGAATTTTGGTTCTTATTTTGATGTCTATCGTTCTTACATGAACGAAATCTATGATGATCTTAAATGCTTATACCTGAGTTGACCAAAAACCAATACCAACATTATTAAACAGTGAGGAAACAAAACGTGCACATTGATACAAAAGAAAGAAACTTCGTAATTATGTAGAAACGACTTTACACGAGTCTTTTATTTTTTTTTGGATATTACGCGGCAGAGACTACTTTTTAAACGATTCTTAAAAGCCTACTTTAGACCTTTCAGACAGACAAAGATGGGACAAAAACACGGTGTTCATTCTAGAGGCAAAGCCAAAGGAGTTTCGCCTTTATCTTCGGTGGGGCCAAAACACGGTGTTGGCTCTAAAGGTAAAGGCAGAGAAGCTTACTCATGTTGCTGGATAGGGAAAAAACACGGCGTTGGTTCTAAAGACAAAGGCAAAGAAGTTTCCCGTTTGTCCTCCGTCGGACCAAAACACGGGAATGATTCTACAGTCGAGTGCGGAGGAGAGATGGTCTCGCGGTTGTCGCCATTTGAGGACTTACCGGAGGAATGCATCTCTAAGATAATATCTTTAACAAGTCCACGAGACGCATGTATCGCTGCTTTGGTTTCGAAAACCATAAAGTCGGCGGTTGACTCAGATGCTACATGGGAGAAGTTTTTGCCGCCGGAGTATGCATCTCTGATTCCTCCTGGATCGCGAGCTTTCTCATCTAAGAAGGAGCTCTATTTTGCGCTCTGCCAACATTTTCTAATCGAAGATGGCAAAAAGGTATATCTATATATATCCCATCCGTCTCATCTTTGTTTATGCGATTAGAGAATAATTTTTTTCTTTTTTTTCTCTGTAGTATAAGCATTTTAATTTCATTTAAAAATGAGACTGTTTGTAAATATAGAAAGGTAGAAACGGGAGGTTAATTATTCCTTCCATGAAAAGATAAAAGTTAAAGTTACAGTATTTCCTTATATATATGGTTACAATAGGATGTGATTCAAGCTTGTTTTTTTTTTTTTTGCTACTTTAGAACCAATTTTGTGTAATTGTGGAGTTCTTCTTTTTTCTTTATTTGATAAATACTGTTAAGTTGTTAATAATTTATATTTTCGATTAAGAATCGTGACCTTTTTGGCATTTTTTCTCTTCAAAATTTAAAGAGCTTATGGTTAGAGAAAGCAACTGGGAAGAAGTGTATCATGTTATCCGCAATGGAACTTCCAATCACATATGAAGATGAAGAATCATTTTCTCTTGAGTATTGGAAATGGTATCCAATTCCTGAATCTAGGTACCTTTTTCTTTGTTATTGTCTTCGTGTTAATTTGGAATTCTGATGACTCCATTCGCTTACCAATGGTGGAAAATATTGCATCTCTTGTGCAGATTTGAAAAGGTAGGAGAGGTTGTAACTACGTTCGATATTTATGGCTGCATGGATTCTAGTATCTTATCTCCAGGAACCATTTACTCGGCTTACGTTGTGTTCAAGAAATTGGACCATTTTTCTGGATTTGAGGATTGCACCATACAAGCGTACATTATGATGGGAATGTTTGTTTCTAGAAGATTAGTATGCTTTGATCCGGCTATGGACGAGAGGTTTGATGGATACAATGGAAGGCTGAAACCAAAGCAGAGAAAAGATGGGTGGATGGAGCTAGAGCTTGGGGATTTCTTCTATGAAGGAGGTTTAACGGATAGTGATGAAATTAATGTGACTGCTTCGCAGTATAAGTCGAGCAATTGGATGGAGGGTTTGATAATTGAAGGCATTGAGATCCGTCCTACGGAGAACCAGCAAAGATTTTTCGAGTTATAAAGAGTTAATCTATTGCAAGAAAAAAGGAGTGTAATTATTTGAGGTTTGTTTACAAATTAACATTTTTTAAACATGGAGCCAAGTTTGTGGATTGTAATGTTTGTGTTTTTGCCTTTTTTTTGTTTAGTTGAATTCGATTGATATATATGGACTCGTGCCGATGATGTTTCACGCAATGTGTTATGAAGGTGATGACAAGTGCCGGAGCGTCTTGTTAGATGTTCACTCAAGATCCGGGGTGTGATGAATCCTTTTATTATGGGTCTATTCATTTGGTGAGTTGAACGTGTTATCTAGACGCAGATGCATGTTAATGTTCGTTTAGTGTTAATTAGAAGTATGAATTAAAAGCGGTATCGAAACGCATTTTCAAAACTCATCTAAAATAATCAAGATTTCTCGCTGAGTTTATTTAGTGCGTCTCATTATACTAACCTCATTCGGAGCTACTAAAAATTAAAAATACTCTTATTTATAATTACAATTTTATCTATAAATAATTTTTAAAAAATTTACATAAACAACAAAATAATTAATTATAACAACATTTATAACCGTTACATATCTCCAAGAATTCACTTGGCTTATGTAGTGTGAAATATCATTACAAGACAAAAGAAAAACATGGAAAGTCGTTTCGGCGGATTGATGCGAACGAGGGTAGTTTCGTAAAACCGTCCGGACGACTTTAAAGAGAGACACTTTCTCAAGGAGTGTGAGGTAGACGCGCTCGCTGATTCAAAGAAGGGGTACTTTGGTAAATAAGTCAGACGACTTTGGAAGTCAAAACAACAATTCTCAGGCTTGATTCAACTCTTGAGGCAGACGATCGGTACAAAGCAAACGATGGAGAAAAATCACGTCGCTGAATTGTTTCCGAGTCGTCGCCTTTCGAAGCATTTCCAGATGAGGACTGTATTTATTTTGTTGATTTTGTTTTTGTTTCCGGAGGAATGTATCTCCGACATAATTTCTTTTACAAGTCCACGGGACACCTCGGTTTCAAAAACCTTCGGACCGGCGGTCAAATCCGATAGCGTATCGGAGAAGTTTCTTCCGCCGGAGTATTCATCTCTGATTCATCACCAATCAAGAATCATCTCATCCAAGAAGATGCGTTTTTCTGCTCGATGCGACGACTATGTCCTAATCGAAAATGGCAAAATGGTATACCTGATTATTTCTGACTATTTTTGAGTTTAAATTTGTGCTACCATTATGGATTTCCGGTTAATGCTTTCGGTTTGCGAAAACCATATATAGAGTCTATGTTTAGACATAGCGAGAGGGAAGAGGACTATAATGTTATCTGGGAAAGAACTCTATCTCACATTCTCTACCTTTTGGCAATTCATCTCAGATCCTGATTCTAGGTAACTCCCTTTTTTTATTGCATTTTACTGATTTAGACTAGTATTATGAATAAAACATATCTATAACAGATATATACTAAAAGGAAGAGAAAAACGGATATATACTAATACATTTAGGGCAATTCTCAAAAATAGCACATCTTTTAAGTTTTTGTAACGAAAATAGTATATTTTTTAAGTTTTTGTGACGAAAATAGCATACTATAGTAAAATGACAAAAATAACATTTATTGAAGAATAAAAAGACTATTATACATTTATTTATCATTTGTGTTTTCTTAATTTTGTAACCCTAAACCGCAAACCCTAAAATCTAAACCCTAATGATTTGTGAACTCAAACTCATTAGTATAATACATAGAAAAATGATCAAAATGTGCTATTATTAACATTTTTCCCTTGATGTGCTATTTTCGTCACAAAAACTTAAAAGTGTGCTATTTGAGAGTATTTATCATACAATTTATTGTCAATTAGTTTTAACTCGAAAGTGCTAAAAAACTTCACAAGTTGACGATTAATTGCCAATGTGTTACTGGGTGTCTTTATGAAGGTTTGACAAAGTCCCAAAACTTGTCACTGGGTGTCCATTCAAGATCCACGGTCTGCTCAAAGCTAAGTTCCTCTCTCCTGATACTCGTTACTCGGCTTACGTAGTCTACAAGGCAAAGGATCGACGTTATGACTTCCAAGAAAGCTTTGGAGTTGGATTGATTAGACATGAAACTCCCCAAGGAACAAAATGGGAAAGGCAGTATCTAACCAAACTAGAGAAGAGGAAAGATGGCTGGATGGAGGTAAAGTTTGGAGAATTCTTAAACGAAGGAGGATTCATGAGTGATGGCGATGAAATTGCGTTTCATATCAGTGAAATCAAGTATAGATACTGGAAGCCTGGCTTCATCATTCAAGGTATTGAGTTCCGGCCTGTGAAAAAGCTCTTGTAAAGTTAAGAACCACAACATGGACGAGCGTGTTTGAATGAGTCCGGTGTTATATGTTTATGTATCAATCTCATGCCTAGGCAAGTATTAAAACGAAACATGTTGTAACAGAGTTTTAAAGTTTGTTTGATTGTAATTAATGTTTGTGATTTTTTTTTCTTTTCTTATGTTTATGTCATTCTCACATGACCCAAATCGATAAGAAAAAAGTGTGTTCTTTGAATCAGATACACTCATAATTTCTTTAACCTCTCAATCTGCTCAATTATATCCATCCGAAAACCGGTGGTTCGCTTCTCAATCACCTCCCAACCATTCTTACGAACTGATTTGCTAGTGAGAATTCTGCAAACCAAAGCCAAGAGTCAAATTTGGCTAAAACAAGTAAACCAACAATGTAATAAGTCAGTTAATAAATGCAGTGTGAAGGGGGACAGACGTACGCCACACGCAATGATGTGGATAAGGATAGTTTCGTAAATACGAGCGGACGACTTTAGAGACAGTCGTTTTTTGTTCCTTAAGAACAAATGAGAGTTTAGAAAGAGTCACAACCTACTACAAGCTCAACCTTCCTAGAGGCAGACGATTTGATGCAGTCAACGATGGAGAAAAATCACGGCGTTGACTTCGGAGTCGTAGGCGGAGGAACTACGATCGTTTCTGATTCATCACCTTTCGATGCACTGCCTGAAGGATGTATCTCCAACATAATCTCTTTTGCAATTAAAAGTCCACGAGACGCATGCGTTGTCACTTCGGTTTCGAAAACCTTTGAATCGGCGGCTAATTCTGATAGCGTGTGGGAGAAGTTTCTTCCGCCTGATTATCAATCTCTGATTGCACCATCGAGAATCTTCTCATCCAAGAAGGAGCTCTATTTCACTCTATGCAACGAGTCTGTTCTAATCGAAGATGGCACAGTGGTATGAGTATTATGAGCTTTGACTCACGCTGCTATTATATACTTCTAGTTATAATATTGAGCATTTTTATTTTGAAAATCGATCATAGAGTTTGTGGTTAGACAAAGGGAGTGGGAAGAAATGTGTCATGTTATCCGGAGACCATTTCGCGATCACATCGAGAGATAGTCCTGAATTTTGGCAATGGATCTCAATTCCTGAATCTAGGTATATTGCACCTCTTTTTGGCATTTAATCCGATTGATATGGACTCATTACGGTAACGTTGCATGATATGTGTTATATATATATGATAAGGTTTGAAAAAGTAGGAGAGCTTCAAGTTGATGAATCTCCATTCAATATCCATGGTGAGATGAAAGGTGGAATCCTATCTCCAAGAATTCGTTACTCGGCTTACATAGTGTACAAGACAAGGGATCGATTTCATGACTTCCAAAACGTTGGAGTTGGATTCATTGGGCAAGGAACTCATCCAGCTAAAAGCTGGGGAAGGGAGCGTATAAGGAAAGTAGAGGAAAGGGAAGATGGGTGGATGGAGGTAAAGTTTGGGGAATTCTTCAACGAAGGAGGTATAAGGGATGATGATCGCAATGACATTGTCTTGTATGTTACTGACATCAACAACTCCTATTGGAAGCGTGGCTTCATCATTCAAGGAATTGAACTCCGGCCTGTGAAAAGCTGGTAAAGTTAAAATGACACCATGGAAGATCATTTTGGATGTTTTGGCTTGGTTATATATATATGTCTTTTGCATCAATCTTGTGTTTTAAGGAAGTAAGAAACAGTAGACATGTTTTAACACGAGTTTAATGTACGTGTTGATTGTAATGATTGTGAATTCGAGTTAAAAATGTGAGTTTGAAGAGGTGTATCAGTTTATCTTTAAGGCAACTCACAATCACACGGACTGGAGGAAGTAGTCCTGAGTATTGGCGATGTATCTCAATTCTTATCTAGCTAGGTACTCTTTTTTCAGGAGATGAAGATTGGATCACAAAATTAATTCTCATAAAATGATTAAAACAAGAAATAAAACGAAACTCAGAAACTTTATAATGAATGGTTCACTCAAATGTTAATTTTGGCTTCAAAAAATGAAAAAACAATAGTAATTCAGTTAAGAATGCAGCGTGAAGGTGTGTGTACGCGGCACGTGAAATAAGGATAGTTTGGTAAATACGAGTGCGATCGATTTAAGAAAAAGAAACAGAGAACAAACTACAGACAGAAGACTTTAGAAAGAGTCCCAAGTCCGAACTCAAGAGTCACGACCTTATTAAGTCTTCGCTTCTCTCTCAAGCTTCCGACGCAGATGATGCAGGCAACGATGGTACAAAACGACGTCGTTGAACCTAGAGGCGGAGGAGAGACCACGTCACCATTCAGTGGCTTTCCGGAGGATTGCATCTCCAAGATCATCTCTTTCACAAGTCCACGAGAGGCGTGCGTGGTCGCTTCGGTTTCGAAGACCTTTGAAGCGGCGGTCAAGTCCGATATTGTGTGGGAGAAGTTTCTTCCGCTGGATCTGGTTCCTCAGTGGCGACATTTATCATCCAAGAAGGAGCTATATTTCGCTTTATGCGACCATCCTGTTCTCATCGACCATGGTAGAAAGGTATGTATACGTATGTTTTTCACCATTTTTTGCACTTTGTTTATAGGATTTGAGAAAAGTGATCCGTCTGTAGAACTAGAGAGTTGTTATGCCTACAAAGGATGTGATTGTAAACTTCTTTTTTTTTGCTGAACTTTGGTGCATTAATATTTAAAAGTGGCAAGAGTTTACAGTTTTACAAAAACCATTTACTTTAGTGAATCACATTATTAGTGATGCTAGAATATAAATTTGGTGTAACTTTGGAGTTTTAAAGAACTTGTGGTGCTACTGCATATTTCTGGATTCTGATTTTGTTTGGTGGTTTTTTGAATGGAAACCAAAGAGCATCTGGTTAGAGAAAGCTACTGGGAAGAGGTGTATCATGTTATCTGCAATGGATCTCGCAATAGTAGATTCCGATGATCCTGAGTACTGGGACTGGATTACAATTCCTGAATCTAGGTATACCCCATTTTTCTTCATCGTAGTTGCATTAATGTAGTTGTAATGATGATGACTCGTTCACATTGTGTTACGTAGGTTCGAATGTGTTGCAGAGCTTCAACATACATATATGTTTCAGATTCGTGGGAGGATGAATACTCGTTTCCTATCTCCAAGAACTCGTTACTCGGCCTACGTTGTGTTCAAGAGATGGGATCAGTGTCATGGCTTCGGATGCATACCCATAGAAGCTCGAGTCGGAGTGGTGGGAGAGGAAGCTTGTACAAGACTCATATGCTTTGATGGGAGAGAGGGGCCATGGCGAGACCTAGTGAAACCAAATGAGAGAGAAGATGGGTGGATGGAGATAGGGCTTGGAGAGTTCTACAATGAAGGAGGATTGATGAGTAGTAATGAAATTAAGATGAGTGCTTTAGAGAGAGAGGGACGTAGTTGGAAGCGTGGTTTGATCATTCAAGGAATTGAATTTCGTCCCTCTAGAAGCTAAAAAGATCATCTACTAATTTGTGTTATTTGTCAAATTGGTTATACCATGGAGTGATTATATATTCCATTTAAACTTTCGAAATCTGAACATAGCATCATTCTGTTTCATCCCAAGAAAGAGCAGTCAATTATGGGAAACCATTAACTAAACTACAGTTAGTAATGAATGAATTGAGTCATTGACCCATTTAAACATTCTATATGTGTCAATCACCTGCACCCGTTGTAACCAATTGGTTTGGTAGTTAGAGTTTTAGCAAACCGAACCAAACTAAACCAAAACAAAACACGTAACGTGAAGGAGAGAGGCACGCACGCGGCAAAGAAGGGGTAGTTTCGTAAACATGTAGACACGACAGATACACGAGTCCTTTTGTTTTTTCATTATAATCCCATTCTTGTTTCTACGTTTTCATCACAGAGGCGACTTTAGAAAGAGTCACAGAACTCAAGAGAGTCTCTATTATTTATTCACAAACAAAAAAAGTCTCTCTTCTCTCAAGATTCCAGACGCAGACGATCTGATGCAGGCAACGATGGGGCAAAATCATGGCCGAGAAATGATCATCTCCGGGCCGTCACCGTTCGATTCATTGCCGGAAGATTGCATCTCCAACATAATCTCCTTCACAAGTCCACGAGACGCCTGCGTCGCCGCTTCCGTTTCCAAGACCTTTGAATCGGCGGTTAAGTCCGACAGTGTTTGGGGGAAGTTTCTTCCTCCGGAATATGGCTCTCTGATTCCACAGTCGCGAGTTTTCACGTCCAAGAAGGACCTCTATTTCGCTCTCTGCGACGATCCTGTTCTCATCGAAGAGGGCAAAAAGGTATACATATAGATTCATTTATAGGGTTTGAGAATAATGATCTGCCTCCCTCGGGATCAAATTGTTATTAGGACATAGAATCATCATCGAGTTATAACTGTATGATCGAATCATTTTGTAACTACCAACAAGTATGTGTGGTTCTGTCTGATTTCAGAGATACTCGTGGATATAAAAACTGATTTGTGTTAGAGAGTTATGTGAACAAGGATTTGATTAAAACCTCTGGAGTTAATTAATTTGGTGTAGTTATTAGATTCTGAATGTTTTGAGTTTTTTTTTTTTTTCGAAAATGATAGAGCTTCTGGTTAGAGAAAGCGAATGCGAAAAGATGTATAATGTTATCTTCGAAGGAAGTGTGGATTACATGGGGAAGTAGTCCACAATATTGGCAATGGATTACAATTCCTGAATCTAGGTACGTTACTCATTTATTATTTGTTACAATTCAATTGTAATCACTCAATTAATGAAGATGCATGGGAAAATATAAATGTTGCAATGCAGGTTTGAGAAAATAGCAGAGCTGCTCAATGTATGTTGGTTTGAGATTCGTGCCGGTATGCATACTCGTTACCTATCTCCTGGAACTCGTTACTCGGTTCACATTGTGTTCAAGACAAAGAACGGGTGTCCTGGACTGGGAGATGTGCCGGTAGAAGCTGGAGTTGGATTGGTCGGACAAGAATCTTCTCAAAAGTTGATATACTTTGTTGGGCCTAATGGTCGAAGAAGAGACACAGAGAGGACAGATGTAACGAGGCCAGAGGCGAGGGAAGATGGGTGGATGGAAGCTGAGCTTGGTGAGTTCTACAATGAATCATGTTGTGATGATATTTCGGTAAGTGTTGTTGAGATCAAGTCTCCTTATTGGAAACGTGGTTTGATCATTCAAGGATTTGAGTTCCGCCCTGCTAAAACTCAGTAAGGTTTATATATCCGGTATGGCCAGTGATGAAAAACCGGTTTACTGTTTTGTGATTTTTCTGGTTTTATGCTTGTTTGCTTAAGTTACATGTCTAAGCAAGTGAAAAAGCTTTGTTGTATTGTGTAATGTTTTCGAATCTGCAAGTTTTTGGATTATTGTGATGTTTCTATTGTTTGATTTTGTCATTCGCACATGAACAAATTGCAATAAAGAACTTGTGTCTTTTTTTATCTTCCTCATCATCTGCAATGTTTTTGTATAGCATTGTAACGGTGCTTCATTTCTAAGTAAACTCTTCTCTAATATTAATAAAATTTACAATTTAAATGAAAAGATTAGTGAATGTGAGTTTGGGTTCTTGATTTTGTGCGTTCATCATTCTCACATGAACAAATTCAATAAAGAAGAAACTATGTTTCTTTCCTCCCCTATCATCTACAATGCTTTTGTACGCTTTACTTAGCTCAGAACAATAGAGATAGATTAAGAAATAAGTACATTTATCTGCATGATCTAGCCTTTAACAAAAGATCCATCAAATTTATGAATAATTGACTTTTCTGAATAGTATAATCTATTAAGTATAAATGTCTCTTGTTACAAAGACTTCATAGGTAAGGTAAACACGAAACGAAAGTTAGTTGCTGTGGCTGATTAGATAAAGGCCAAAACTTTTGTATTTGAGTACCCCCTTTTAGATATTATTCCAAGAACGTTACGCTTTTAAGGGGTATTATCGGAAAATCCAGTTAAAACTTAACTAGTAAGTCTTTCACGAATCACGAAACTGATATATATAAATATCCACTCATTTCACAACACAACACAACAACACAACACATCGTGTCCGAAGATACTCACTTACTTAAAAACACATCAGATTCCAAAATTTTAGATTCGTAACGCTATGGAGCAAATTCAAGTGGGCAATTCGAATTCCGACGGAGGAAGCAGCCGGAAAGATGCGGTTGTCTCGGTCGGAGCGTCGTCGGCGCGGTTCGATACGTTGCCGGAGGATTGCATCTCAATGGTGATTTATCATACTACTCCGCGTGATGCTTGCGTTGTGGCTTCGGTTTCGAAAACCGTCAAGTCGGCGGCTCAGTCGGATTTGGTCTGGGAGAAGTTTCTGCCGCCGGAGTACTCTTCTCTTGTTCCTCGGCCGCTGGATTTCTCGTCGAAGAAAGAGATTTATCTGTCTCTCGCTGATGGTTCCGTTCTGATCGATGACGGTAAAAAGGTACAAATTCTAATCGAATCTGATTCAAGAAATGTGAAAATTTCGCATAATTCGTGATTTTGACTGTTAATTTTTGGTTTAAAAAAAAAAAATCAGAGCTTTTGGTTGGAGAAATCTAGCGGGAAGAAGTGTTGCATGATATCTGCAATGGATTTAAAGATCACATGGAGTGATTCTCCTGCTTATTGGGAATGGGTTAAAGTTCCTGAATCCAAGTATATACTCCTCTCCTTGCTTCGTTACTTACTCAAACCTCTGTTTCTGAAACTGTGCAATTTGGAGTTTACGTGATCTTCTCTGGAATCAGGTTTGAGAAAGTAGCAGAGCTTCATAACGTGTGTTGGTTCGAGATTCGTGGCAAGATAAGTTGCGGAATGCTATCGAAAGGGACACATTACTCTGTCTACGTAGTGTTCAAGAAAGCAAGCGAGAGATCACACGGTTTCGACCACACTCCCATGGAAGCTGAAGTCGGTTTTGTAGGGAAAGAAGCGAGCAAAACGTTTGTGTTTCTCGAACCAGGCGGTACGGATCCGCGCGGCGGTTATCGCTACTCGGGGGTTTCGCTCGCGGCGGTGTCTAGAGCGTTTAGGACGAGGCGTCCATGGATGAGGTTCCCGAGGGATGAAGTTGAAGGGGAGAGGGAGAGTGGTGGGGATGTGGAGGAGCCTAAGGAGAGAGGAGATGGGTGGAGTGAAGTGAAGCTTGGGAGTGTTAACATGAGCGATGGAGGTTGTGATGATGGTGATGAGATTGAGTTTGCTGTTATGGAGACTCAGATGGGACATTGGAAGAGTGGTTTGATTTTCCAGGGGATTGAGATAAGGCCTATGAAAGAAGGAGAAGAAATGGTAATAACTAAATGATCAAATTGTGTGTTTCGTTTGAAGTATCAACAGAGTTTAAAGCTTCTGCTCTTTCGTGTCTACTAAGAGTTTATTTTAACAGTTTGGTGTTTTTTGATATGCAAAGTAAGAAGTTGAGAATTGTCTCTCTTTTGTACCAGTGTTTGAATGTGAAGAACTTAATTTGACTGAAGCTAGCTAACCAAAGATGATTGAAGTTTCAAAATTTCTCAAATTCATTATTAGTCTTTTTTTTTTTTTTTTCGCTAAACAGATTAAAACAGAGTTGAAACTCAAATGGGTCCAAAAAGATCTCATTACTTCATGGGCTATAATTACAAGTTCAGAGGCCTGAATAAAATACATTATGGGATAAGTTGGTCATTACGAAGACAATCTCGAGGCTTTTAAGTGATTAAGAATAATAATGCTGAGCTTTTAAACCGTGCTGCAATGCAATGCAAGTGTTGTTTGATTTATTACCACTTATAATTCAAATCTGTATAATGCTTGTTGTTGAGAAGAAAAGACAGCCATCTTTAGTAATTTAAAAGGCTATAATAGAAGTGTACGTAGAAGCTGTGTTCAAAAACGCGGCTGCCTAGCCGCCTAGGCGACCGCCTAGGCGCTAGGCGCACCGCAACCGTGGCGAATAAGTCCGAGTCGGAGAATTACGCGCGGAACCGAGTTATGCCCGCGTTGAGCCGCCTAGAACCACGTTAGACCACCTAGAATCTGCCTAGTTAAAAAAAAAAAAATCAGCTAAAAGAAATTAAACCTAACCAAGGTCCAATTTGATTTTGTTTAGGCTTTTAAGTTTTTAATTTAGAGATTGGATTATGATAATCCTTATTTTAAACATTTCATGTTTGATTTTATTTATAAATATTATATAAATGTTATTATACAACATTTTAAAGTTGAGTTTTATACATAAATATCTTAAATTTGGTATAAATACGTCAAATTGTATAAAAAACTAGTCCCCGAATACTCCCCGATTAATCCCCGATTTTTCGTTAACTCGCTAGGCCCGGATCGGCCGCTCGACTAGCGCCTAGCGCGTTTCCGAACTTTGCGTAGAAGTAATAAGCTTGGCGCCTTTTAAAATTCCTAAGAACATTTTAATTAATACAAGAGAGAAGTCTCGAAGACTATTATATTTTTTTCTCGCTAAATCGAACTCATTATCTACAGTATTTTATCAAATCTACAATCGAAACTTTGAGCCTATAAACTTGAATATTTTTTTTTTGTTTTTCAAAAGACTTATGAACACTATTACAAGATAAAAGTCTCTAACGAAAACGATACTATACATTTTTCTCACCAATCAAACTAACTATTTGTAGTTTCTACAGTATAGACTACAATACAAGCGTTGAACCAATAAACTTGATTTTCTTAAAAGACTTTAAAAACATTTAAATACAAGTAAGAAGTCTCTAACGAAAACGATTATATCACAGCCATTACGAAACCACATGGTATGGAGGATTAATTATAGAGTTGAATAGTCGATGTCACATGCTTTGACTGTCTCCTTCATTATAGATATCGACTTCAATATTTTATTGTTTGTTTGGAATCGTATCTTAACTTTCTACGTAAAACATATTTAATCTCTTTATGAAAGATCATGCACACACTAGAATTATATATTAGTAATTTCTTATATGGTAAACCAACTTTGAATGTAGGCTAATTAATTTATTAAGTAATATAGTCTTTCATGTCTACGTTCACTTCACCCTTCACCAATATTGTCTTCAATAACTTATAAATCAAGTAAAAAACATCAAAGAAAGTCGTGTAAACAGCCTATGTGTTCCTTGAGAAATAAATCATGGCAAAAAGTGTGAGACTGTGTGAGACTTTTTGGTTTTTTTCTCAAAACGTTGTGTTTTCCTAAAAAAAGGTATAACAGAATCTAAGTTCTACATCTATAACATTTTTAGAAATCTAACCATCACGTAATATCATTATATGAAACATAATTATTTTCTTACTTCAGTTCAATATAATTTTAAAGTTAAATCTTTTTAATCAAAAACTTAAAAATTAGTTTGTGATAGATTGTACCCAAAAAAATATTTTTTAAAATTGATGTTACATATAAAAGTATTGAATCTCTCGCTAACTTATACAATATATGAGTTTTTAAGTCGTTATTTAAAAGATTTGTTATTAACAAACACTTTTTAAACTATCAATTGGTACATCTTTTAAAATCTCTGAACTATAATGTATATATTACTATAAAATAATTTATTTTTAGAATTGTTAGACATAACTTTTTCATACTTAAATTTAATATTTAAAATTAATTTTTATCAAAATTTTCAAAATTACTATTGGTAAATTCTACTCAATGTTTTTTTTTTTTTAAGTTGACATTACATATGAAAATATTGAATCTATCACTAACATATACAAAAAATTGTAGATATTACAAAGAAAGAAAGATTTATATAACAAAATATGATATTTTGAAAATAAAAGTTTATTTTTGATTACCAGATTTTTTTTAAGTTATTGATTGATTCTTTTTTTTTAAAACAAAACCATAACGTATATATTAATATAAAAAATCTAAATTTTGAACCGTTATATATAATTTTTTCTACTTTAATTTAATATATTATTTAAAAGTCAATTTTTATCGAAACTCTAAAACTAATTAATGATAGATTCTACTACCAAAAAAGTATATTTATTTAGTTGACGTTACATATGAAAACATTTAATTTATCACTAACATATAAAAATGTTAGTATTGGAAAGAAAAAAGTATTAAACAACAAAATTATGGTCTTCTAACGTTAATTTTTAGTTTTGTTTTTATCAAACATTTTCTAATTACTGATTCGTAGTTCTTTTTAGAAATCGAACTATAACGTATCTATCATTAAAAAAGAATCCATTTTTAAAATGATTAAATGTAACTTTTTTTTGCTAATGTCCAGTACATAATTTAATATTTAATTTTTCGTCGATACGCTAAAACTGATAAATTTATTAACAAAAACTTATATTTTATGTTAATGTTACATATGACAATACTGAATCAATCACTAACACATACTAAGTTTTTTTTATCAATATTTCAAAAAAGCATTATACATCAAATATGATATTTTACTACCAACAATTCTTTTTAAACTATCAATTATATATCTTTTAAAAATCGGAACATAACGTATATGTCTTTGTAAAAGAATCTATCTTACAAACTGCCATATGTATTTTTCTTTAAAATTTATTAAACTTAAATAAATTAGCGATAGATTCTACAATAAAAAATACTTTAAAAAAAATTGTGTTGCATATATATGACTATAAGAGTATTAAATGAATCAATGATGTATACAAAAATTCGTTAATATTACAAAAAAATATTATACAACAAAATATGATTTTTTAGCATTGAAAATTTATATTTGATCAAACATCTTCAATTTTTATAAAAAATGTGAGTATATGTATAAAAATATTCTATTTAGTGGTATTTAAAAAAAAGAACTGCATTTATTTGTTTGTTTAATATTAATGGTTTTTATTGGATTGAAATATAACATATTTATTTGAGGATGTAAATGGCAACATGCATGCGTGATCAGTGTGTAAGAGGTCGACTCTTTAACCAACAAACAAAGAATTAGGTCCAGACCTTTCCTCTTTGGAGTATCATGGTTTCATAGAAAAATCTCGATTTATGCCGAAGCTTTTATCGTAAATTAAGAATATCTTTGTAGGTCTATTTTCATTCATGAGTACCAACTTGCAAAAGAAAAAGAAACACTTTAATTGAGAAAACAAAATTGTAGTTGAGAAGAGAGATGCAAGGTGTCAACGTCCGTGCTTTGACTTCTCTCTATCTCTTGTCCTCATCTTTATTCCTCAAGCTGACCTAACCGGTTACTCCCTCCTTCACCGGTCATTTTTAACTATTATTCAATTCAACATATATATATATATATATAACACTTGCAAAAAGCTAATATAGATTAAACCTTTGAGATTTTGTTTTCTTTAAATATATGAAAATTAACCATTTTCAAAATAAAAATAAAAATAAAAGGAACACTTGCAAAGAGGAGTAATAAACACTTGCAATATATATAACACTTGCAAAAAATATTAATAGTCACTTAATTATTCAATTTGTTGACGAAAAGAGGAGTAATAGTCACTTTTTTAATATATTTTGCACCCTTTTATTTTTCCGAGTTAGATCATTTTCATTATTCATTAATCGTTCCAAAATTTCCTCCATCTACCCGTTGAACTGTTGAAGGCCAAGGCTACAGCTAGAATTATTCAAAGCAAGATTAGAAGACAAAAACAAAGACTTTCTCAAGTCAAAATTATTGATTAGGACTTCATATAATTTCTAGACAAACTCTATGATATTTGACAGAACAAATAAAAAGGAAAATAAGTTTCTATGACCGGGACTTGAAAGAAAGATAAAATTTCCATAACGGGCATAAACAAACATGAATATCTGTTAACATCAATGAAAATACTGTTTATTGACCGTCAATATATAGGAAAAGAATCTTTATTAACAGCTTCTTCTTCTTCTTATTTCTCATCTTTCCTTTATAAACACACCTTCGTTTAGGATTTGTTTATTAATAATCAAGGTTTGTTATTTAATTATTTATATTGTTGGTTAGATTTTAGTCATTTTACTGTTTCAGTAACACAGAGGGGAAAAAAACCAAACACCCAACACTCTCTCTCCTGATTTTTCTCTCTCTAGAAGCCTGCATTTAAGCACCCACTACTTGCTGTAGCGTGTTGAAGTCAAAAGTCGCCATTTCTCTCTCTCTTCTCTCTCTCTCTTGGTTCATCTTCATTGATCGTCATCTAAAATGGCGAGAAACAGAAAACCCATGTTGTACTCTCTCAGATTTCTCAGAGTGTTTTATTGAATTTTGATTAAGAGTACACCTGCTTCTTCTTCTTCTCCTTCCTCTCTCTCTGGAAAACAACTTCAAAGCTTCTTCCTTTTCTTTTTTTCTTTTTCTTCTTCTTCTGTCCTTGAAATGCGTATTCATCGCTTGTGGGTGATCGTCATCTTCCTCACAGAGCTACTATGCTTCTGGGCCTCGGAATCTCAGACCCTCACGTGCCACACACGTGACCTCGAGGCCTTGCGTGACTTCATAGCCAATCTCGAACCAAAACCAGATGACTGGTTCAACGACAACGCAGCGGATTGCTGCAATTGGACCGGAATCACCTGCAATTCTTCCTCAACCGATCCAGACAGCAACAACAACAACAGCACCAGGAGGGTCTCCAAACTAGAGCTCGTGAACACAAAGCTGTCGGGGAAACTGTCTGAATCTCTAGGGAAGCTGGATCAGATTAGGGTTCTTAACCTCTCTAATAATCTCATCAGAGACTCGATCCCTCTCTCGATTTTCAACTTGCAGGCTCTCCAAACTCTTGATCTGAGCAGTAACGATCTCTCCGGAGAAATCCCGAAGAGCATCAACCTCCCATCGCTGCAAAGTCTTAATCTTTCCTCCAATGGATTCAACGGCTCGCTCCCGTCTCATCTCTGCCACAACTCTACTCTAGTCAAGGTTGTGGTACTCGCGGTGAACTATTTCGCCGGAGATTTCCCTTCTGGGTTCGGGAAATGCGTCTTGCTCGAGCATCTCTGTCTTGCCATGAACAATCTTACTGGTAATATCCCTGAGGATTTGTTTCATCTCAAAAGTCTGAACCTTTTAGGGATTCAAGAGAATCGTCTCTCTGGACCGTTGAGTCGTTCGATCGGTAATCTCTCCAGCCTCGTCCGTCTCGATGTCTCATGGAATTCGTTTTCCGGCGAAATCCCTGATGTGTTCGAGGAGATGTCTCAGTTGCAGTATCTGTTAGCTCAGAGCAATAAGTTCATCGGAGGGATCCCTAAATCGTTGGCGAATTCACGGACGTTGAATCTGCTTAACCTGAGGAACAATTCGTTAACCGGTCCTCTGCAATTGAATTGCACGGCGATGATTGCTTTGAACTCTCTTGATTTGGGTACCAACAGATTCAATGGGCCGTTACCTGAGAATCTTCCGGTTTGCAAGCGGTTAAAGAACGTTAACCTCGCTCGAAACGCTTTCCATGGACAAGTGCCAGAGAGTTTCAAGAACTTCCAGAGCCTCTCTTTCTTCTCGTTATCGAACTCGAGTTTGGTTGATATCTCCTCTGCGCTTAGGATCCTTCAGAGTTGCAAGAACTTGACGACTCTTGTTCTCACGTTGAACTTCCGTGGAGAGGTTTTACCTGACGACTCGAGCCTTCTTCGTTTCGAGAAGCTCAAGGTGCTCGTCGTTGCGAACTGCAGGCTCACTGGCTCGATGCCGAGATGGTTGAGCTCGAGCAGTGATCTTCAGTTACTGGATCTTTCGTGGAACCGTTTAACGGGAGCTATACCGAGCTGGATTGGTGAGTTCAAGGATCTTTTCTACTTGGATTTATCGAACAACTCGTTTACTGGAGAAATCCCAAAGAGCCTTACGAAACTGCCGAGTCTTACGAGCCGAAACATCTCATTTGATGAACCATCTCCGGATTTTCCGTTTTTCATGAAGAGGAACGAGAGTGTGAAAGGTTTGCAGTACAATCAGATTGTCGGGTTCCCGCCAACGATTGAGCTCGGCCACAACAATCTCTCTGGACCTATTTGGGAGGAGTTTGGTAATCTCAAGAAGCTTCATGTGTTTGATCTGAAATGGAATGAATTATCAGGAACGATCCCTAGCTCGCTCTCGGGTATGACAAGCTTGGAACTTCTTGATCTTTCTAATAACCATCTCTCTGGTTCGATCCCTGTTTCTCTGCAGAAACTCACGTTTCTGTCGAAGTTCAGCGTTGCTAATAACAATCTGTCTGGAAGAATACCGTCAGGTGGTCAGTTTCAGACATTTCCGAACTCGAGCTTCGAGTTTAACGATCTATGCGGGGAACACAGGTTCCCCTGTTCCGAAGATGCATTGGATCGTCGAAGTTCTGAAGGAACGATCAAGCATTCAAGAAGAAGCAAAGGCGCTGAGATTGGGATGGCGATTGGGATCGCGTTTGGTTCTGTTTTCCTCCTCACTCTTTTGGCTTTGATCGTGTTGCGTGCTCGTAGACGGTCAGGAGAAGTTGATCCGGAGATGGAAGAAGAGAGCACGAACCGCAAAGAACTCGAAGAGATCGGGTCTAAGCTTGTGGTTTTGTTTCAGAACAATGATAAAGATCTCTCCTTTGATGATCTTTTGGACTCGACAAACAATTTCGACCAAGCTAACATCATCGGTTGTGGCGGGTTCGGTCTGGTTTACAAAGCAATGTTACCGGACGGAAGAAAAGTCGCGATCAAGAGGTTATCAGGAGACTGCGGACAAATCGAAAGAGAGTTCAAAGCAGAAGTTGAAACACTCTCAAGAGCACAGCATCCGAATCTTGTTCTTCTTCAAGGGTTCTGTTTCTACAAAACCGACCGGCTTTTGATCTACTCGTACATGGAAAACGGAAGCTTAGACTATTGGCTACACGAACGTAACGACGGTCCAGCTTTATTGGATTGGAAAACTCGGCTTAGGATCGCTCAGGGAGCTGCAAAAGGGTTATATTACTTGCATCAAGCTTGTGAGCCTCATATCTTACACCGTGATATCAAGTCAAGCAACATTCTTCTCGATGAGAACTTTGATTCTCATTTAGCGGATTTTGGACTAGCGAGGCTCATGAGTCCTTACGAGACACATGTGAGTACAGATTTGGTTGGGACTTTAGGTTACATTCCTCCTGAATACGGGCAAGCTTCGGTTGCTACTTACAAAGGTGATGTGTATAGTTTTGGAGTTGTGCTTCTTGAGCTTTTAACCGATAAGAGACCGGTGGATATGTGTAAACCGAAGGGAGGGAGGGATTTGATCTCGTGGGTCATTCGGATGAAGAATGAGAATCGAGCAAGTGAGGTTTTCGACCCGTTCATTCATGGTAAAGAGAATGAGAAAGAGATGTTTCGGGTTCTTGAGATTGCTTGTTTGTGTCTAAGCGAAAACCCGAAACAGAGACCAACGACTCAGCAGTTAGTGTCTTGGCTTGATGATGTCTAGAAGAAGGACAAAAACAATATCATCTTTGCAGGTTTAATCTCCAGAGATTACAGTGATACATTTTGTAGGGACTCATTTTCATACTTTTGGGATACAATGTAAATAGTTTCCAGAGAATAATTTGTTTCTTTATTCCATTTTAATTTTCATTTGTGATTCAGATTTAGATATTGAAGATAAGAGACTGAAACATAATACAATGTCTGAGAAAACTGAAAACTCTTTTTGTAGTTTTTCATAGTTATAAGTTCTTTAAGGTGGCTGTGTTTCTTTTTTTTTTGGTCAACAGTGGCTGTGTTTCAAGCATTTTAAATAAGCAACACAGAATAAAAATTTATCTTTTTGTTTGTATAAGTTTTTTTTTTTAATATATGATTTGCTTTTTGGATCTCTGTTGATTGTGTTATACCTTTGGAGATATTTGGTTGATTTTTTCCTAAAAAAAATATTCAATTTGTTGCTAAATTTCCTTTGGCCTCATGAAAAGACTTCCTTTTGGCCAACTATTGTCAATGTTCATCAAGAAACCATTTCATTTAACTTAATTTATGGGTGTGAAAATGTTGTTCAACTCATTGAACCAAAACACATTCAAAGATTTTGACTTTGTATGGTCAAGATATAACATTTGCTTCTCTGGAAAAGTTTGAACTTTAACATATTCCAATTTCAAAGAGCACGAATTGAATAATCAAAACTCTTCCAATTTTTCTGATATTTTTTTAGATTGAATACAGAGTTGATAGTCAAGATGTCTACTTATGTCTCTTTTCAACATCGCATGAAAACTGCAAAAAAAAAAAAAAAAACGACAAATGAAGCACACGAAAGAAAAGAAAGTAGCACTAAAACTCATAATGCTTATATGATAGACTATCACTCTCTTTTCAAAATGCAATTATAGTGGCACAACTCATAATATCTCATAATATGATTCAATTCAATTTCTTTCTTTCATTTTGTTTTGTTTTGTTCGTTTCCTCAATTTGAAACAAATATATTTGATAACTTGTAGAGATACGCAAGATATTTATGTCTCTAGTGGACTTTCTTAATTCATAAGTGGCGAAATCCTTGTTATTGAATAATTGGTATCCCTATCACTGTTGGAAGAATAATACTATTCTTAGTGTAGCTAATTTAAGTTAATTTTAGTACTATTTACTTAATATGATCTTTCGTCCTCGTTTAAGGATATTTAGGTATATGCTACAATATTAGTATTTCAAGTAACATGATCGACCAGTAAGATTATCTGATTTTGACTTCTTGAATTTGAACAATTTGACCATATTTCGGATTTGAAATTGGTTAAAGACTAAATAGTCAGTTGTCTAGGAGCTGAATAAACAGACAGTTTCACCCAAACTCATTCCTATGACATGTTATATGAGATAAATGGTATTAGAAAATAATAAAAATTTAGGTAAATCTATCTGAGAGAAGAAGTCCAGATTCGACACCTAATATTTAGTATCAAAAATAAAGACTGGCTAAGTAAATCATTAATAATCTTGATGAGATGGTATCGATCTTGATGAACTTATCTTATGTCAGGAGACTATGAGCACTTGTTAATAGGTATTTAACCCCAAAAACGTGACGGGTAATGATGTTGGATTATATACAAACAACGATTTTTATTGCTCTTTCCACTCAGAATTAAGCTTTGTAGTTTTGCATGATTGAATAACTAGTGGCAAACCACCAAGATCTTTCAAGATCTCATTTAAAATTGTTTTGCATTACCAAAACAAAGACTACAATATAAACTTTGTTCTTTCATTTTTCTTTTCGTATTTTTTCGAAATTTCTCTTGAATGCTTATTTGATTTTGTGGAGTTGCTATTGATTTACCACTTCTGTTGCAATATTAGAGCATTTGGACTACTCATATTTTCTCGTTATCTTAATAAATGTATAAATTCGTACTTGAAATTTCCTCGGTATACATTACAAATTGTAACGGGTGTAACTCACATTACCTATATGACTCTACAAGTTAACTCAATCAATTTAGACATGACTTTTGGTTTGGTGGTATTAAAATCTAGGATGTAACATAGCATCTAGACAAACCTAACCGTAAACACCAATAAAATACTATATTGCAATATTGAATTGGGAATATTTAAGAAGTTAGTATCATAGTAAAATTCAAAAGGTTTTGAGACCTAATTCAAATCTACCTTCCAAGTATCTTACAAAATTTCATGTTGCTAATTATCAATGGTTTTTCGTTTGCAAAGTTACTCTCAAACACAAATTATGAAGTCACCACATGTTGAAGATGAGGTATTTGTTTAAAACATGAAGAAAGTTGAACCAACTGATTAGTTGGGATCATATTTCAACATTGATCTTCTTACATAGCCAATATGCCAAATCATACAAAATCCATTTGTACTAGTTGATTGAGCCACATGTATTTTTAGTTATATGATTTCCTTAATTTATTTGCCACTGGATGTATATTGTTTAAAAGTAAAAATAACTAAATAATGTAGAAGCATAGTTGAATGAGTTAAAACATTTACTAAAATTATACTTAGCTAGCCAATCCAAGCTTTGTACAATTTTCAATTTTCTTTTGCATTTGTATATGAGATTGTACCAACTGTATTGATATTATTAGAGAAAAACCATAAACTCAACCTAAAGATATCTTGGGTTGAGTTCAGTTTTTTACATTTATCAAACAAACTCAGTTGATTTTTGAATAGAATAAGGTAACATTGAGTTATAAGAAAGATTAATTAAAGATTAAATCATCAACACACAAAAATCAACTGAGTTTTAGGAAAGAAAGTCAGTCCCTTTTGTTTGATCTCCTTCTTTCGTCTTCGAATTCCAATTTTTACTTTTAAGAAAGATTAATTAAATCATCAACACACAAAAGAGACGCCACCACTTCGACCACAATGAGGTAAGTAATATAGGTCTCAACACAAAACTGAACAATCATTCCATGTATACATTTTTTTTAAAAGCATTTTTTTACAACATTACTTACCTATATAAAGGGAACAAGACCCCTAGGCGAATTCATTCCCATCACAACCAAAAAAAAACTGATCAGCTTTAGAACCTTTGTCTCGTTTGTTTCTCATGCTTTTCTCTCTACTGAATACAGAAAAGCATATCCGATCAAAGAAACATGGTCTTGTCTTTGTCTGATCATTAGATGTCGTGTCTTTACATTTCAGCGAATCTGATGGTATTGTGTAATGCCCCGCTTTGGTGGTAGCTTTCTCAAGATAAAGAGGACCAGAGAGGAAGGTAATATCTCTACCAACTGTAATAACCAACAAGGATCAGGTTACAAATGTAGAAAAATTAAAGCTAATGTTCACAATCAGATTCTATGATTAATCTCAGAGAGAGAGAGCTTACCAGGTAATATATGAAATTAAGGATGGGATGATCCAACACATCAAGGTTTGCCCCCTCGTCGAAAGCAGCAAAACACATCTAAACCATATTAAATGAGAAAAGCTTAATTTGGCTAGTTGTTAATTATGGAAATGACTAATATAGTAGAGAAGAGAAGATAATCCAACCAAGAAGGTAAAGATTAGAGATATCAATAAAACGATGTGTTTCGCGTGTGTCTTTACCATGATACATCTGATGAGGAAACACGTAAAGCATATGGTTGTCACGTAACCAACCTACCAATACATAAGCAAGAAAGGGGGTTAAAAGTCAAGAAGCAGAAAGTAGTAAACACTTGATGTGTGCAATCGATGTTTCACCTCTTGCAGCTTTTTGCGCCTCCCTTTAGATTCTACTGGAAACCGTTGCAGCATTAGGAAAAGCCTGCCAGAAAGACAGACATAAAAGGACAAACAAATCAAGCTTAAATGCAAGGCTATGAAGTCATTTTCAATGGTACGCAGATGTCCAGCTTTAGCACCAAGGGAATCTAGTCTAGCTAGGCATCAAAGCAGAACAAGAATGCAAGTGAATGTGACTGACTGCAAGCAAGATGGTCGCAATTTGTGATCTCATTACTCAATGGTGACTCTTGGCAACACAATTCCTAGTAAAAATGATTTTGACTGGCACTATTGAGGAACTATTGTAATGTCAAACGTGGTACATATTCAAGTGGCGACAGATTTACCTTCCACCGTAAAGTAAAAATCCAAGGGCAGCGAACAATGAAGCACCTGCGATTATAAATAAGTTCGCAAGAGAGGTGAGACAAGTACAATACAAGGGATTATATATAACAAGAGTGATCTAGTGTAAACATGCTTGTGTGAAACAGGATCGAAGCTAATTTACCTGCAAAGAACATCTTTGATAGGATTACCATAACTCGAACAGGCTTCCACCACAAAACCAACCAAAGAGCAATCTGGAAGTGATACACCGATTTAGTCAATGGACAAGATCCATGACCCCACTTAATTTCAAAATTTTGACAAATGTCATGAAGATTGCATGGAAATATATATACCTGAACTACATACACAACTGCATTAATTGTGAAGAAGCCTGGCCTCAGTCCATCAGTGGATACAGCACGCGCCTGTCCAAATCAAAGAGTGTCTTGAGTAAATATCAAAAAAAACAAAGTACCAGGTTATAAACAAACCAAACTATATACATACTAATCAGAAATCACCTGATAGTAAATTTCTGCCCAGAAGAGAACTAGAAGAGCATAGGTGGTGAAGAAAGCAAGACTTGGAATATCAAGCAAGATGTGTTGCAGAATCTACAGGATTTGCAAATTTAGAAAGGTTTCACATAAACCAGCCATGAATGTTAGATTACAAGAGATAATGAAGATCCTTAACCTCTGGATGCATGAACTGCACATTTCTCCGGAAGACAAAAACCACAGCCCTGACTGCGAAACAGAAGATGAGCACAATCACACAAAGCCATACACAGAGAAATATCTAGAACAACAACGAAATCACAAATTCGCAGCACAAACCTCCATTCACCACGAAATTGAGAAAGTGGAAAACCTTCTGCGTCGTCCATCCATATTCTGGAACTCTCAATTGGATTCTCACAAGTTGAATCTACCAAAAACAAACATCGATTCTCTCTTTTCTATAATCATTCAGAAGATGTTACACCAAATCCTCGAAGAATCCGTAAGCGATGTTTCAAAATCCAGAACGAGAATTAAACCAAAAGGCAAATGAAAAGCCGTACGTACCACAGCAACGATGGATACGATTCCGTAGAGAACAGCGAGAGCATGGAAGATACGATCCTGCCAAATCGGCGACTCATTTACGTCCGACCACCAACTCGAAGCTTCCTTGAGATTCAACGCTTCCACCGCCAAAGAAGACGACGAAGACATCATCACCATCTCCGACGCATGTTGCATGATCTCGACGCCGTCGATTCTCATCTATGGAGATAAACGATTCAGATTCCGTCTGGAATTAGCTCTCGATCAATTGAATCACCACTTTTTTTATTTCTTCTCTTTTTTTGGATTTTGTTTCCCGGAAATAATAAATTGGTAAAAAGACAAAAAAGAAACGGCCGACGTCGGAGACGAGAGAGATTGACGAAAAAGAAATATAACAAACAAAAAAATTATTTAAACGGGTGAACACCGGTGATAGCCGGTAATTCTCTACGGGAGATTGAAGTTGTTGTTGAATGTTGACTGACACGCTGCTCCACGTGGCACGTGTGGATAAAGAGCAAAGCCAAGCTGGCTGATCCATAAAACATGATGGGATAAACCCGATTTGAAATAAAGTTCAAATATATATTTGCATAATCAAGTGAAAAAGGGTCAATATGATTGTGACGGACGGTTATAGTAATTTACATTTTAAGTTTTCTACCATGATTATATTATATTCGTGCCGGCCCAATAAGATACAAGTAACCGATCTTATTACAATATAAGATACAACCGATCTTATTACGATAATCTACATAGTTAAATCGTATGACAACTTTGCGTTTAGTGTTTCACATAAGAATTTTTTATACAAAAAACTGAATAGTGACCATGTCTATATCTTCTACAGTTGAATCAATTGGTGCAATCACTGTTCTCTGATACCATTATCTTAAACGATGTTATGACTAAGATGGAAGGTCGTGTTGAGCAATGTCATATTGACATACGAAATCGATGAAATTTCAAGTATTGGCAGTTTACAGGGCAATTACTCTCAAACCTCTATCGTGCTTAGCCACTGTTAAGAATTCATCTCCCTCAAATGTCGTGTTGACAAAGTTTTATTGACGAATCAGAGCTTACATTTAAGAAGATGAAACAGAATCGCCACAAATACTATTCCGGCATTTAATGTTGTTTGGACTTAAATATCAAGTGTTCTAAATCTAAGAAGACCTGTTCATGCGACAAACGACATAAGTCAAAGAAGTTCAAGAAACCATTCATTAGAGAATTTCTCCCAATAGCAATGGTATTGTCATTTGATAGATTTGCTGTTGTCGATATTTTCCGTGAATAACAGTGAATTGTTACAAGAGAAATTGTTAGGAATTGAGTGATTGATTAATTTTCCGATTTTGGCATTGGATACGTGAGTACAATGGCTGTCATAATATAATCTTAGTCAAATGGAACACATTTCCTTTGACCGTCAACTAGTTATGGCCTTATGGGCCTTATAAGACAGCATCCTATGGAGGCCAGGCCACTATTTGTTTTTTCTTCGTAATCATAGTATACTTTTTTTTTGGTTTATGCCAAATGATGATTATTCTTTTCTAATCAATGTGTAATGTTAAAACCATAGTATTTTAACTTACAATCCTAGCTTCAAATATTGTTTTGCTGTTTGTGTGTTGGGGTTAAACATTGCACACTTTCAACAAGTTAGCTTTTTCTCAAGATGTTTAATATTCGAATTTGAATTGGGAAAAAGTACATGCTAAGCATAGACATATGCCTATATAAATGTAGTCTTACTTGTGTAAAAGTTTGATCAGAGTACCAACTCCTTCGTATTTTCAACAACTAATTTTTGAATGTGATGTAGGGGATTTATGAACTAGAGATCACTATTATTAATGACGACAATAATTTAGAAAGTTTTTTCTTTTTCTTTTTTGGGCAGAGAGTACGTTTGCTCAACTTAAGGCTTCATCACTGTGACTGTGAATGTCCCTTATTTTGATGTCAGCTTAGAGAAAACAAAAAAAAAAAAATAGAAAAGAAAGAAAAGTAGAAAAAAAGAAAGAGAGACTGTGAGAGAGAGAAGGTTTGAGAAGAAACAACACAAGTGTATCAGTCTCTGTACTTTCGCAAGCTTCCAAGCTCCATCACTGTACTCTTCCATTCAAATAATGCTCTGAGATTATTATTTTTTCTCTATTTCTTCTTACACATTTATCATCAATCTTCTTAGGATTTTGGTGATTGAGAAGTCTCTCTCGAGATTTGAGTAGACAAGACACGTTAAGTTAAGCAAAGCCAAGTGAAGCAAGAAGATTCTCTCTCTCTCTCACTCACTCACTTTAAAGATGGATTACGAACGAATCGAAAGGACCCAGGTGAGAAAAAAATGCTTCGGTTTCACGCTTAACTCGATTCACGAAATAGGGTTTTGCGTGGGATTTAGGGAAAACAAAAATAAAGCAAGATTTGGCGTTTTTCGGATTTCTTCGACTTGCCAGCTACTTTATTGATCTCTCTTAATTTCGTTTCGGTTGTGTCGTTTTCTTGTCTGATTTGAGGGAAAGTCGTGTTTTTTTCTTCAACTGGAAACATCTTTTTCAAAGCACTTCATTCATCTCTGTCTTTTGATTTTTGAGAAAATCTCAGCTTCACTATAAGTTTCTTTCTCGGATGAGTTTCGTGATAGGTTACTAGCGGCGGCGGATTTTCTCCGGGGAAGTTAAGGAGTATGCTTCTCGGTGTTGACAGGAAGAAGAAAGAAGAAATGCTTGAATCTACTCCTCCAATGAGATCTGGGTCAAGTCAAATTGATGACCCTGGTACACTTTATTTCTTCCCCTTTCCTGTTTTGTTATTCGGAATCTAGGGTTTATGGTGGAGCCCCTTAATGATTTTTCTTAATAGTAATACCCTTTTTTAAAACGTTTTTGTCCCCATTAGCTTAATGGAATCTTAAGTTGGAATGGTTCTCTCCTTTGTTGTGTGTGACCTTTACACTTCAAACTGATATCAGCTTTCAAAATGCAGTTGCTAGTGGATCAGATGATTGCAAAGACGTTGATGTTGTGAGTGAGGTTACTGATTGTTCCACTTCACGGATGTCTGGACTACGCGATAGCTCTGGTCTTCAAGAGTACCCGAGTCTTGATTACGACAATGTGAATGAAGTTAAGAGCGTTTCTGCATCCGTTTTTGAGTTTCAAAAGACGGAGAAGGAGAAGGTTACTCAAAGAGTTCCCATTAGATCGTTCTCTAAACCGGCTCCATCTAAATGGGACGATGCGCAGAAATGGATCGCTAGTCCAACAGCTAACCGAACGAAGACCGGACAGGCGTCAAAGAAAGGGCCAAGCTTTGGTCGGCAGTCTTCTATGAAGATTGTCGAAGTTGCTGATCAAAGAACTGGTGCGTTTGCGGTTGAAGAACCTGACACGAAGCGGATAGATGTAAGCCAAGTGAAAAAGGACACAGGACAGAAGTTTGTTAGCTGGGAAGTTGATTCGTATGTCAAGCCCGTTCTTATGGTTGAGAACTCTATTGTAGCATCAGCAACTGAAGGTGGTCTTCTTTGAGTTATTAACTTTGTGTATGCCTGCCTCTGTTTTATCTTCTAGATTCTGAAGTTTACTTGCTTGCAGTTAATCTCAGTCGACATGACTCGTCAATCGCGACTGCGTTTGCACAACCGCCTTCAACAGCGAGGTCTGTGTCGATGAGAGACATGGGAACCGAAATGACTCCAATAGCGAGCCAAGAACCGTCTAGAAACGGGACACCGATTAGGGCAACAACGCCAATCCGAAGTCCTATATCTTCTGCACCTTCAAGTCCAGGGAGACAAGCATCGGCGTCTCCTATGAGTAACAAGGAACTGTCAGAGAAAGAGCTCCAAATGAAGACTAGGAGAGAGATAATGGTGTTGGGAACGCAGCTTGGGAAGTTAAACATTGCAGCTTGGGCTAGCAAAGAGGATGAAGACAAAGATGCTTCCACATCACTAAAGACCAAAGCTTCTCTACAAACTTCTAAGAGCGTTTCTGAAGCTCGTGCATCCGCGTGGGAGGAAGCGGAAAAGGCCAAGCACATGGCTAGGTACTCGAACTTGCATTGTTTTTGGTCATAGTGCTCTTGGAATGCTTTGACGTAAAATGACTTGTGTGATCTCCAGATTCAGACGCGAAGAGATGAAGATACAAGCATGGGAGAATCACCAAAAGGCGAAATCTGAAGCTGAGATGAGGAAAACAGAGGTAAATAGCCTGAAAGCCTCAAGAGACATAGTCGAAGTTCTGCACTCCTCTGCTTATAAGTCTGTGTGATTGATGTTGACATTGCAGGTGGAAGTTGAGAGGATAAAGGGACGAGCGCAAGACCGGTTGATGAACAAACTAGCTGCGATCGAGCGGAAAGCAGAGGAGAAGCGAGCAGCGGCCGAAGCAAAAAAGAATCGTCAAGCAGCTAAAACAGAGAAACAAGCTGAACAAATCCGAAGAACGGGCAAAGTACCTTCATTGTTCTCTTGCTTAAGCTTTTGTTCTTAGTTACAACATAAAAATCCAATCTCTTTTTGGTGTTTGTTAATTCTCAAGAACCCATATTTCTATCATTTTGTACAATAAAAGCTATTGTCAAAGTACCTTTTTATTGTGATACTAGGGTCTTGCCCGCGCGCGGGTTTTTTAATTATATATTTTTTTTGTAATAATTAGATTTAAATTGCGAGAAGTATAACATTTTTCTAAGAATAAATTATGTACGATTTTGCTGAATGATTTCATATAATTTTAT
>OVBB01000029.1:0-109617 GCA_900406415.1 Isatis lusitanica
CACGTCTTCAGGATATCAAGCGTGACGCCAGGAGAGGAAACAACAACCAACACTCTAGGCCAACTGGCCACGGACCTTCCCCAGACTGGCCAGCCACCCGGGTTCAGCCCACGGTAAGCGCGTCATAAGTCTTCCATCGTTTGTGTGGCGTCTATCAATCCCCCATCGCTCATCTCATCCCTTAAGCCTTTTGGAGAGTGCCCGTCGGCCAGCCAAGGAGCTTCCATCCCGTGTGCAAAGTAGAGAGTGTCTTTCGGCCAGCTGCTTCGTTCACAACCGCCCACGAATCAGGACCTACCCCTGGTTCCTACATCAAGATCCGACAAGAGAAGATACCGTGTTGTACATTCTATCAGATGGGTAGAGGCATCTGCAAGAAAGGAGATCTTTGTAATTTCTGCCACTACGAAAGGTCTAGATTCAGCGATGATGATCGAGGTACTTTCTTTTTTTCTTTGTGAGTTCTTTAAAACTTTGAAGTAAGATGGGATATCATTCGGACTGTTTATGTTTGCGATGGAGTCCGAGAATGATTGTTTGTCTTGTCTTTAGCCCTTAGATCAAGAAGCGATGGGAAACCTGATGCAGAACGGGTTGTGAGTAAGAAGGAAGTGGATGTAAGAGAAGGTACTGCGACAGATAAGGAACCTGATGCTGACGATGAAAAGAAGCAGATTCCAGAAGCAACTGGAAGAGACAGAGATTCAGAGCCTAAACCAGAACGCTCTAGATTCCATCGCGAATCCAGGTATGCTTCTTAACTCTGTAACCTCAGCTTCTCGTGATTGATGATTCTTACTCTATCTGTGTTTGTCTCTCTCGGCGTATCTATATTTTATCTCTTTTAGCTTTGAAATAAGTCAAATTCTCGGTTTTGAACAAGGAGGAATCTCGCTTCTTTTGTCTTGAGAAATCGAAATGCAGGTTGATTGTTGCGGAAATAATGCTTGTCAAGCTGAGTGTTGTTGGAGCGATTGTTTTGTATTAGGGTTAAGCTTGCTAAATTTCAGAAACTCGCAAGTCTGTTCTTTTTGAGAAACTTAGTGGAGTATTCCTAGACTAGTTTTCTAGCCAGATCTTCAGCAATCACTCTTACTAGAGCTTTTGATCCTTCTTCTAGTATTATTATCACAGTTCCGAGAATGATTGTCTGTGTTTTGTCTAGCCCTAAGAGATCAAGAAGCGATGGGAAACCTGATGCAGAACGGGTTGTGAGTAAGAAGGAAGTGGATGTAAGTGCCCATGAAAAAGCTAAAGCCTTTCCCTTCTAATGCTCAAATATGTAATCTTTGGCTTACCTGTGCGTGTCTTATAACAGCATGATGATCGTCGTATTACTACTGGGAAAGATGACAGAAGACCAACTTCTGGTAACTTTCCCCGAAATAACTCTTTTTTTACCTGTTCTTCATTTCTAAATTATGTCTTTAGCTATGTGCCACTGGCTAAAGAGTTGGCAAGTCTTCTGAACATTTTGTTTGCTTTAAATGTTTGTTTGAAGAGAGAGGATCGTGGAGAGGTTCAAGAGATCAGAGTTATCGAAGAGCTGGAGATGATGAGAAGCCACAGCATCGTAAAGACGAAGACAAAAGCACGTGGCGACACGACAGGTTCCATGAGAGTGACGACACCAAAGGAGCACTCGCTAGGAAACGGCCGGCCTTCAGAGAGAAGAAGATTCAAGAGGAATCTGGGAACGACACAGGCAGAACAAGAACTGAGGAGGCAAAAGACACAAATCTAAACAGTCGCAGGCAGAACGAGAGAAACTGGAGGAGCAATATGCATTCAGAAAGACTTGAGAGACCAGCAACTGGGAGAGACAGAGTGTGGAACAGAGATTATGAAAGAGGTGCATGGGAATAGGGCTTTGAATTTGAGATATTTTCGATTAGATCATATACCGTTACGAATTACTTTAAGGAATACTTTTTACCAAAAAATGTTATAGTCCAGTAGTGGTAGTATAGAAGTATTGTTTTTCACAAGTTTTGTATATTATGTGTTTTACTATGTGTTTTTTTGTCGAGAGCTTTCACCACCACACAACACAAATGTGATTTTCCAGAGAGGATCGGACCAGTTTTGCCCTTCACCAAAGCTTCCCAAGAACTTCGATGACGCCACAAGACCACATTTGTAGTTTCAGTTTTCATCCCAGAGGGTGGCAAGTGGTAACGAAACAAATGTTTGTAAAAATGTACAATCCCTAACCATCCATTTCTCATTACGTTAAAGCTGGAGCTCGACATGATAGTTTTGTTTGTAACAAAATAGTTTACAATGAGAATGGTTCCAAAGAAACTCAATCCAAGTAAATAGGAAGCCCAAACATCTCCAAGTATGGGAGTGAGATACTTAACTAAGATTTTTCAGTACCTACCACATTCTCCATCTTCAAGCTCCTCTTCCTTTTCCGCACCCTTTGTTTGCTCACTATCTTCCTCTTTTCTACGCCGCTTTTCCCTGCCTTCATCCTCTGCTTCCAGCACCAAACCTCGCTGCAATTGCACAACACTCAAGAGTTTAAGAAGCTTGACGCTAACTATATGTAGCAATATCAAATGGTTTTGGACCTAGCTCTAAACTGATTTTCAGTACAAGCAACTTCTGCAGCCAACTACTAGGTTGATTGTCATGGAGACAGATATCAAATAGTACTACACAACAGTCTACATTAAGGTTTAACTCTATACTAGTGTTATTTTTCTACTTTTTTTACATCTCTCCTTGAGAATATGGTGACAAAAGCGAAAAAGTGTACCTGTTGTCTTGATTTCTTATGGCCACCACCAGCTTTATGAGATTGACAATGGTCTGTCTCATTTTCCTTCACACTAGTATGTCTGTCTCGATGTCTACTGTGGCTATCTCTTCCTGATCTTCTACGTTCTTTTCCATGGGATTCATTCACATCATGGTTGTAATTATCAGCTGAACCTTTCTTATGATGATTTTCACTGTCTCTTCCTCCCACTCTGTCCTTCTCTCTTCCGTATTTATCCTTCCCCTTGTCATGTTCCTCTCTCACATTTTCGGGCACCTGTAGTAATAAAACAGTCTGTGAGCTTGCGGACATTCCATCGGTACTATAACCAAAAGTTGATGTTAGAATGCAGCTAGGACAGACAGACTCTCAAACCGGTTAAGTTCCTCTTACAGATTGAAATTACTCCAATGGATTGACATACTAAACCAAGTATTGTGAAAAAGTTTACCCAAAACTGGTAAAATGATTGACTCAAGCAAACTTTCTCATAGACACATATCCACCATTACCTTCTTGTTCTGTTTCATCCTTTTTGCTTGCTCTCTGAGGTGTGACACATAATCCTCGAATGTCTTCTTCCGGAAGCTCTCGTCTCCTACAGTACTACATACGAAGAGACAACAAATAATTGATGATTAGATACAAAATATCTGTTCAACGGTTATCATTAGATATAATAACCGTACTACAAAGGGCCCAATTCTCCTGTGATTTAAGGAGAGTGATGTGAAATATAGCAGGAAAACTGGGTCCAGTCATGAGCTCGACCGTTCAGAGTAAATGGAAAACGTACCGGAATTTTTCACTACCTTCAACAAGATGCTTTGACTCCTCCCACGATGAAGAGGCAGTTATGTACTGCACCAAAACTAATAATCAGGGAGAAAACAAGAACACCACCCAAAAGTTCACCAATCACATAACATTATATAGGATCAGACCAAATAGATTCAGCACCTTGAAGGAGCGAAGCATATCCACCAATTTTTCAGTATGCCGTATCTGTTTTCTGGCTTCCTTCTCTTCCTTCTCCTTAGCCCTTTCCAGCAAATCATCAAAAACTAACTGAGAAGCATCACCAAAATTAGTTTGAAGTCATATCCAGTGAAACATTGAAGGTTAAATAGAAGAATATGCTGGCAGTGAATTGAATTCACTCGTACTATTCTATATACTGAGACGCAAGAAGACATTATTATCTCTTCACACAACATCTGGTACTACCATGATAATTTAAAAGTCAAGAAAATATCTACAGACCTTTAGTTTAACGTCAGGAATAGGTGGGAAACCGATACCCTCAGAAACTGAGACCTTGAACTCATCAAATGTCGATCCAGCGGATAACGTTACCTGGAAGGAGAAGGAGATCAAAACACCTATAAAATCCATAAATGCTTACAGAAAGTAAACGCTTACCTTTCTTAGTTTCAGTACGTCCTTAATCTTTGATTTGAGCTCGTGGTACTGTGAAGACAAAAACACGTAATACGCAATAGATGGTTGATTCAGGAATTAAGGGCCAGAAAAAATAAAAGCAAAAACAAACAAGAGATGGAAACAGAAGAAGTCACTACTCATAAACCAATCAAAATAATGCTCTACTATAACTACCTAATGATGATACAAATTACTACCTTTTAAGAAGGAAAAGAAACTAGAAACCGCATAGCTGGTTTGCTCATCATGTAAGTATTACAGTCGATATCTTTAGAAAATTAACACGACCAACGAGAAGAATCTAGTACCTTTCTTTTCAAATCCTCAATAGCATCTTCAAATAAGTCTTTCGGAGTAGCTCCAGCGGAGTTCGATGCAATTGCTGAATATACTGGTAAATCTTGGACCTGAGATGCAGAATCCATTTGTATGAAAACCATTAGTTAAATACTTGAAATGGAATAATTATTCTGAGTCACATAATATTTAATGTTAACCTTCATTAAGTAATCACGCCAACTAGTTTTGGTAGTAAGCTCTCCTGTTGCAATATGTTCATCTATCAGCCCACGGAACTCATCACGATGCTTTCTCTCAGCTTTTTTTAGTTCCTCCTGTTTTCATGAATGCAGATATAATAAGGTAATGTCCAAAAAGATGTACGAAGGGGTCTAGTACCCAAGTACCTTTTGTATCTTCTTTCTCTCCTCTTCTTCTCTCTCCAGATCACGCAAATACTCCTGTACAACACCTTAAGTTAGTAGACTGCGGAATTGGAAAAGGGTTCCTGATCAATGAACTAACCTGAAAGATTTCTAGCTGATCAATTTTCTCAAGACGTGAACATCTTTCATCCACTTCTAAGCGGTCCTGAACTTTTCGCCATTGGCTATTAGGCTTGAAGAAAACAAAATTTGAGTCAGAATGAATTAGCACAAGATAGTGTGGGAGATAAGCAAAAAAGAGGGACGATCACCTTGATAAAATTACAAGATTCCAAAAGTCTCCTGTATGCAATGATGTTCCGCTTACGATCCTCAAGAGCTTTCACGCGCTCCTTATAGAATCAACCACATTTAGAACAACAGAACCCAAACCAAAGATCCTATCCAAACTTTTGAACACGTTAAAACAATTTGATATTTGGTCCTCGAAAAGCTAAAGAAGCACTTAGAGAGAACACACTTTTATATAAGTTAAAAATGTACATGTTTGAAGTTTTTCAGATGAATGATCAGGTTTTGATTAGGATTAAGTCTCAAATAACCACGAGGCGGATATTTCCGGAGGAAAAAATACATACGTATTTACAGAGAAGAGACGGGAGAAACAAATAAGGCAGTTACTTTTCAAACAACACAAGAGTCATTAATGATCACACCATATGATACCTTCTCCTTTAGGTCACTAATATGATCTTCGAAAATATTACGACGGTCTTTTTCTCGTTCAACAACTTTGAAACGCTCATCGTCTTCCAATATAGTCACAGCCTTGCTGGATAGAAAAGGAACATTATATCACAAACTAAAACGCACTACAGGAATTCTCGTAGAGGAAAAAAAGGAATAGGAATCAGAATTGAGCTGGAGACCAAACCTCCACCGAGTAGAAGGAGTAAGCTCCACGCATTCCTGGTAAAAAATACAATACCCAAAAAACGATCAGCGGTAGGGAGTAGCCTGAGATTGCTCATAAAGGAAAGGCAGAAATATCATGCAGCAGCAGATCTGCAACTTACCTCTAACATTCTTTTAAAATCTTCATATCTTCTTCTCTGTCTGGCAATCTTTTCCTCCTCTGCTGCTTTTTTCATTTGAGCTAGGAACTGAATCACAACAGAAAAATTCCAACAAACGCAATAATATTTATGATCAGATGTACCTCTTAAGCATCACTGTTCAAAACCTCAGAAGGACTAGACTGTACTACACCTAAACATCATAATTAATGATGAATTCTCTTGCTATATTTAGGGTATGTGATAAAAATTATCAACCTCATTGAAGGCTTGCTTCCGCTCTCCAAGAGTCCTCAGAGCCCCGTATCTTCTGTCGTTAATTATTTCTCTCATGGCCTGTGGCAAAAACATCTGAAACTTCAGCGACATGCTCAAAGAACAGCTAAGGGCAAAAGTTGTCCTACCTGTTCCCATGTCCAGTCAGATCCAACATTGGCGGATTTCAAAAGTGATTTGAAGACATCCATAGCTTCCTATATAATGAAGTAAAATTAATTGATGTAGACAGATAAGACCAGGAATATGCTCTCATAGAAATGAAACCAATCATACCGATTTGTTGTTATAAGAAAAATTCTCTTGATGAATTTGTTTTTCTTCCGATTGACTGACAACTCTTTCATTGTCCACCACATGTTTTTGGCTTTCTGTTGGTACAATCCCACTACCTTGCTAAAGACAGATTTCCAATTGTGATTAACGGATTCAGAGGAAAAGCATGCTAACAAAAAACGTTGATTGCTTAGCTTAAGTACATTTGTGTTTTTCGCTGACATGTCATCTGCATCTCCATTATTCTCGGTTGATACTGTATCTTTGTCAACCCTGCAGAGATAGTTAATAGAAACTTATTTAGCACATGATTCTCACAACTAAAACTAAAATGGAATTAGAGCGAAAGGGAGATAAATTGCTACAACTGTTAGTACAATGTAGCAGCAGAAGTTATCATCACAGTGGCAGAAGGATCAGCAGTTTCTGAAGTATCACACAATTGCGATGTTTTATCTGCAATCGTCTGAATTCGATCAACATTTTCGACCGGAGAAGAGCTTCGAGGAACTGAAGCTGCCTGCTCCCAATCAGAAGTAAGAGCTAGTTTCTCACTGGTATCAGATGTAGAAAGTGTAGATGATGTTTGCCTTGGTAAACCAGTCGGACCCGCAGTCGCTGATGTATCAGAACGAGACGGCACCTTAGAGGCATCAACAACGCCTTCTGCATGAAGCCCTTGAACAGATGCCTTTTCTGCTTGTTCACGAGCAAGCTGGCGAAAAGATTTAAAATTTTACACATTGGGAAACAGAGGAATTAGAACGCAAAAACTCAGAAAAGGAGAAAATAAATTGTCTTAAGAGAAACCTTCATCTCCTCAGGCATTGTCCATGTTGATTGCTTGGTAACCTTATTGTAGTAATACCTGCAACCATATCAAATTAGAAAGAGATTCAACATAACTACAGAACGAGATGTTTATCTTTCATCAGTTGTATGCTAATAAAAGAAGACTTTTAGTTCCACACTCACTTTCTTCCATCAGGACTTGAATGTTCTTTCCAGTCAGTTCTTGCATCTGCTCTCTGTAACAGCGTATCCACATTATATACATTAAATATATACATATACATGTTTGGTTATCATTGATTCCGATGACAAAAGAACAAAGGGAGAAAGAATAACGGTCCAGTTCACCAGAGCATAAAATAAAATTGGATATTAGCCATGATGAATAATCACAATTGTTCTCGCTGAAAATATCTTAACGTCGTAAGAAATATACACTGAAAGGTATCATCCATATGCCTTCATCTAGGTTAAGAGAATTTCTCCATGAGGCATGAACTACATCTCTAATCACTTTCATCAGCAGAAAATGAGCAAATGTAAGAACTCCACAGCATTTAAACGTTGTCACTATTGTGTAACCCTAACAGCTATACACAAGCTTGCACTACATTCATCTTACATATCCACCTCCAACCAAGGTGAAACGGCTACTAGTAAGCAGTATACGGAATAACAGGGGCACAAGGCAGCTTTGAAAATTCGAATGAGGAGATCATTCCTAAAACTTCAGTTCTTTACTACGGCAAGCTTATAGGACTTCGGGTGCTTATAAGATCCAAAACAACTCACCTCAAATAGAGTCATCAACTCAACAGGCTTCTCCCAAGTGGACTGCTTCGTCTTCTTGTTGAAAAAATATCTAATAACAAGCAAAAACTCAACGTCATACACCATATACTTGTTACACCTGGAACCATGGAATCCACAAGTTAAATGATGAGCCCGAAATGTGCCATCAGTTTAGGAAATACAGAATGGTAGCAAAAGATGCAGGACAATGAATCATCAAGACAGTGAGACAAAACGTAAAACAACGAACAGCAAACACTTTCTCTTCAGCAAAAAGAAAAGGAAAAGCGGTTGCCCAGCCAATAAATACTGCGATTTTTAGCACAATAAATACATATATATCTAAGATGTCATGATTTAGCAAGCAAAATATTATCAATATGAATAACAAGCACCAGATATAATTTGTGTAAAACAAAGCAAGAGATAGGTTCATTGAGTGAACATATCACCTACAATTACATTTAACAGAACTGGCAAATTTATTAAACAAGTTTTGACCGACTTCAAAAAGAATCAAAAATACATAACTAAGAAAAAAATTTGAAATAGTAAAAAACCTCCTCCAAGAGCACAAAAATTCCGTAAATCCAATTAGCAAAGAAATTATCATCAGCGTTAGTAAAATTATGGAAGCAATTACACAAATTCTCTGTTCTACGCATACTTTTTCAAGAATTAGATTTTGCACAACTTTATTGGGTGGTTCCCAGTTGCCACCAGTTTATCTCCTTTGAGTGCCGATATTTTAGCTAAGCACCATATGTGAAAACGCAAGTAAAACAATCAAAAGAAAACGAAATGAGAAATAAAAGTCGCAAGACTTATAATTCTTACCGCCTTCCATCCGCCGAGGTATGCTCAAGCCAATCTGTTACAGCCTCTTGAGAAGGTATAGGTTGAGAAAAGGCTACCTTCAAGGCGCAGAATATGTATAGATTAATGTTGTAACCAGAAATAGTCCAGAAGGTAGTTAAAATAAGAGACATGGTAGCAACCTTTGGCCGTTCAAATGTTGTGTTCATGATAGAAGATGGTGCAGCCTGGCTGATAGATGCTCTTTGTTGTGCCTGTGGATGACTGCTTGGTCCAGTGACTTGAGTTGGTGCCCTCAAATGTTCGTAAGATGTGGCACTCTGTTTGTTCAGAAAGTTAGGAACTCAAGATCTAGTTTCTGTAAACATAACTGCAAAAATCCCTTCGTTCCTTACCGGATAAGAAAAGGGTCCCCTAGGGCCACCATTCATGCTAATATCTGGAGTTTGTACGTAAGGCTGCGGCAAGGAGGTAACAGAGGCAATTGACACATTTGGGTTTGAAATTAGAGACGGGGGTCCTAGTGGCACATGTTGCAACTGATTTGATTGGCTAGGTCTTTCAAAAGAATGGTGCATTGATTGTAGTAACGGAGGAGCATAAGATTGAGGTGGAAATCCATTGTTCATCGTTGTGCCACCTCTGCCAGCACATTGGAAATTCTGAGAAGACAAGCGAGCAACTTGTTCAGACTGCGAAGCTTGAATGGTAGGACGAAGCTGCCGTGAAAAAAAAAAAAACTCAACATAAGTTACGGGTTGAGCTAAAAAATAGTCTTCACATACAACATTACCTGAAAATGCATGGATGGAGCAAAGCCTCGGGGTAGATCTATGGAGTTAGCATTCAGATGCGGGAATGGCTTTCGAGAAAAAAGTTGCTCATTAGATATAAATTCAAAAAATATTATCAAAAATACAAACACATCTAAATCCATCTGCATCTATCTTGAAAGGAATGAAGTATCAAATAATAAATTCAAGATGAGATAATGCTCTGCTCTTGGGCGGGCAGATGAAAAAGAATGTGGGAAAAGAGAATAAAACAGAAAATCTAGTGCGCACCTAATTTCTAATGTTGTAAAAGTCGCACTTTAGTTTCTTATCCACGTGATGAAAAGAGAATTCACCAACCAGTTAAAGCTGCCATGAATAAAATGTCACAAAGAACATCCTAATATCATAATTCAATGGTCTGAGCCATTTAGAAATTCACCACAAGCAGTAGCCCCAAGGTAGGCAGAGTAGACGACTAGTGGAATGAAGAGGGGGCAAAAAAATAGAACATATATAGAACGAAAAGAGTAAAGATACTCAAAATTTTAATCCTAGGCCTACCTGAATGCCAGGATACTGGGGGTTATTGGCCATCTTCCAGCAGTAATATGCTCAGTGCCACCAAAAAAAAAAACAGCTTTATTTTCTCTCTGTAAGCTCAGTTGATAAACGGAAAAGGAGTCTACACACACCTGTACCGCAACCACAAAAACAAATAGGAAAGAGGACATGAAAAAAATACGGCACACACCAATACATAAAAAAGAAAAAGACGAGGTATAAGCATAATGACATTCAAGCAGAAAATTGATGCTAAGATTGTGAACTCGGTCACCATTCTCTGTTCAGAAAATCCATGTTTTACTTAGCCTTAACAGATGACTACATATGTTTTGAGTGATTTGAAACTTGTACTTGATAATCCTCTGATAATAAAATCGGCATAGAATGGGAACTGTTAGGATTGGATCGGTACAGGTATTACTCACAGTCTGACCATGTTCCTTGTTGTGTTTCGTAGCTTAAATCGACAATAACATGATTATAAATGACCATATACTCAATCTGTCAATCAGGAGCTTCAAGTTTTCAGCTCTCGGATTCACTCTTGCATATTACATGGAAATTACAGCTAATTTATACGGAAACGAGACTAAAAACGAACTCATTCAATCAAATTCTACCCAGAAGATACGCCTTTGTTCGAAATGATCACTAAACCCTAATCAGATCAACAGGCATAAGAAAATATCCGAAACCACCAAACAGTTCTCAGTTTTTTTGTTTTATTGAATCTCAGTATTCAAGCACGCTTCCTAAGGAAAAAGGCACAAATTGCAGGCAACGAGAAGAGCGAAATTGCAGAAAATTACCAATCGCCGGCGAGGAAGAAGTTGAAGTCGAAGCTCAGAGCCAACGCGACGGACCTGCACTTCTTCACCCGATAGATTATTATTAAAAGAAACTTAAAAAGAAAACAAAGAAAAATAAAAATGAGTTTATGTCTAACCGGGCCTGCCGACCCACGATTTTTGGCCCAAATGCTAGCAACGGGTAATTTTACCTGACCCTATTTCGGTTTAGTGTATTTTTAAATCAGTTTACTCTGTTTAGAGATGAATTCTCAAGTGTTTTATCACACCGAAGTCGTAAAAATCTTTTTGAATGTTCACATCTTTCTAGTTTGGTTTCATTTGGTTTTGATGATCAACCGTTGCTAATCTTGCCTTTGTGCATTGGTACGTTGGTGAGAGTATGGAGGAAGGAGAGTTCTCTGAAGCTCGTGAGGAGCTTGCTGCGTTGGAGAGAGACTATATGATGATGATGATGATGATGAAGATGATGAAGATGGTGAGTACTAAGTGGACTTCCTTTTGTTGATGTTTGTTGTAGTATGGTGTTGTTTTTGACTTTGTGGTTGTGAAAGGCTCCGAAACTCTCTCGTACCGAGTCTTACTTACCTCTTTGTCTGTCTTTTTTTAATCTTAAGCGGTATTGAACATTGTGTTGTATCAATCTTATCCATGCTCTCCTTTGTAAAGTCAAGTGTCGTTAAGAGCTTTGTTTCTGAATAGAGAAAAGAGCAGATGCCACAACAGGAAACATAGCAGAAATAATCAAAGACAAAAACCTGAAGCCCTTTTAGCTTTCTTCAACAACCAATACAAAAAAAAAACAAAGGAATACAAAAAAGTATATAAATATAGAAAGAAAAACCCAATTCTTTTCGGGGAGAGTGTTTGTTTCCAGAATGAAAACGTAATATCTGACACGAGTCTTTGACACCACAACTCAGTTATCGAATCTGGACCTCTTTTCTTATGATTGATTCACCATTAACACTCTACTACCTTTCCCTCCAGATAACATAATACATGGACATGTTAGAGTAAGATGGTTTAGCTACTAAATCGTCTAACCACTACTCAGTCTTTAACCATTTTTAGTTCACTGGTGTCGCTACACCATTGCGCCTCAAGGCATTAAAAGCATATGGCATTACTCATCAGATTAATTAGGCCATTGTAATGTAGACAAATACCCCTAAATTTGGCCTTTAAGACCAAATTGAGTAAGCAATACAAAAAGATTCTTTTAAACTAAAACTGATACATATATAACGCCAAATAATTCACCTAAATTAGAAGATGATATACATTCCCAATAACAATCCTGGTCATTTGTACTATAACTTTGTTTTGATAAAGATAAACATATAAAATTATCTCCCAAAATATATGATGTATTTCTTTCTTATACTCAATGCAAGTTGATCCAGAAATTAATTGAGCATGGAGCATGTATTTTCTATAGATTTAATATTAATCACTAATAGAACAAAATAGCATAGGGAACATGTCACACCCGCAACCTCTACATCCACAACCGATGTGATGCATGCATTCCGCAGATTTTGGTGCATTGTAACAGATGAAATAACAATATTGTATTAAAATATTATGAATTCCATACTTAATTTTGATAGAATATAAAGATTTTAATTGGTTTCTAAAATGGTATAAAATAAATTCCAGCATATATATAATAAACTAAATAATTAAGTTTATTCAGAACCAGTCAAAATACTAACGGTTGATATTTTCTATTCAACTATAAATACAAGATAATCTTCCGTCTGTCAACACCAAATTCTATTTTATATTTTTAAAGATTCGTAAAAAATGGTGAGAAAAAGCAAAGGTCGCCAGAAAATAGAGATGGTGAAAATGAAAAATGAAAATAATCTTCAGGTTACTTTTTCAAAAAGAAGGTCTGGTCTTTTCAAAAAAGCTAGTGAGCTTTGTACGCTTTGTGGTGCCGAAATTGTTGTTATTGTTTTTTCACCTGGCCGAAAAGTTTTTTCTTTTGGGCATCCGAATGTAGATCTTGTAATTGATCGCTTCCTAAACATTAATCCACAGCATCCTCACCAACACAACAACATGCAACTTAATGATGCCCGTCGAAATGCAGTGGTACGAGATCTCAATGATCATCTTACTCAGGTAAATTTTACATCGTCTCTTGTTTGTTTTAATTAAAAAAATAATTTTAATTATATATATCTAAAGCCAATCCATTTAGTGGATTATATGCAAAAAAAATTGTACATTTTATATAGTGTATTTAATATTTTTAATTAACTATAACTTATAACAACAACAAAAGATTATTTAGTATTTGTTTACTAGAATAGTGTGGTGATTTTTCATTTGTAAGATTTGTTTCATCTGTTTGCATTTGAAGACCGCTTTAAAATAATTTCATTTTGTAAATTCATAATAATTTAGCCTACAAATTTTAAATATGGTCGAGCGTATAGAAATAACGTAGAATTAAATGATTTTATTATAAAATTCTTATGCATGTTTATTTATTTTCAGGTAAAGTAATTTTGAAAATTTATTGTGTGGATCTAATTAAAATAATACAAAAATAACAGGTAACAGAACAATTGGAAGCAGAGAAAAAAAGAAATGAAGATTTAAAGCAAAAAAGAAAAGATTGTAAAATGCCTGAGAATTGGTGGGAAGAGCCTTTAGAAGAATTCAACTTAAGTCAACTCACTGAATTCAAATGTGGTTTGGAAAATTTGAGAAAGACAGTGACAGCTGAAGCCTCCAAATATCTTCAAGCAACTGTTCCGAGTCATAACTTTTATGGTGGCAGTTCTAGTAATGCTGTTTTTGGAATCTCTGATGATGATGGCAATATCAACACTGATTTGGATCTCTATAATCATCGAAGAATGGTGGGTATAAACACCTTCGTCTGCAATCATCACAACATGATCGTTCCTAATCATACTACAACACCGTTTGGGAATAACGGTAGTAGTAATGTTACTGAAGGGTTCGCTCCAGAATACAATCAAAACCAAAACCAAAACCAAAGCCAAATTTGTTTTAAGCAAGAACGCATTTCCGAAGGTGACCATCATCCTGGTCATCCTCCTCACTTTGGACATGATTACTGTTAATTTTGTTTTTCTTATGCCATAAACACAGTGTTTTAGGTCTTTTTATTAATTGTTGTTTGATACATTTGAGATGTCGGTACTTTGGAAACTATTACAATTAATGTTTTTTGCGAGCTTGATATACACAAATTTAGTTTCTTTTATTTTGTTGTGGAGTAGTATTTTTATATTCTAGATATTTTAGCAATCTATAATTAACTCTCTCTTTTTAACTTATATAATGAACTAATATGTTCAATATATTCTTTCTATACTTCTCTGCAAATTTTTTATGTTTGCAATACATTTGCAACATAGATATCCGTTTGGGTCGGGTTTGCTAAACAAAAAAAAAACAGAATAGAAATAATCAATCATAGAACCTCGGAGGAAAACCAAAATATAAGTTAAGGACTCAGTATTTATTAGTTGTTCAATTACAGTCACGATTATGCCACTATGCAAATTTAATTTGATTTTGAACGTGATGTGTGTGTAGATAGACAACGAAAAAACCAGTTGCCTACATAATTCAAATTGAATTAAGGTTTTGTTACTGTTGAACATAGTTACGACTTATGAATTATTTGTTGTTCAATAAAATTATTTGTCGGTATTGACAAAATTGTTTTAGATAAGCTAATGTAGATCGCAATGGTTCTTTTCTTATAAAATACTAACTTTCTCTGACTACACATTAACAGTATTAGCTTAATCATATTTTTTATGAAAAATATATGCATGAAAACAAGGAAACATATATGAACATAATTATTTCTTAGGATCTGATGATTTAACTTCCACGCATGTGTCATTGATGTATTAAGAAATAGAAAGTTGGATATATATAGCTGTAATATGAATCTGATGATTTCGATACTAAGGTACATTTTGATCTTACTAAAATAATGAAAACAATTAGAATGGCTTTATGTGGGTGGCCATACAGCTGCGTCTCGACAGTCTCCTCAAGATCCTCTCTGTACTACAGATTGGTCTTCTTGCTCATTTAACGTCAATTTTTTTCTTCTGCCAAACTTCTAATTATATTCTAATAATTCATCAGTCAACAGATAATAAAACAGCCATGAATAAAAATAACAACGTCAATTTTGAATTGAAGTGATGAAACCATACGTGTGAGAACAGAGCAAAACGGAAGAAGTTAATGAAGGAAACGACAGAAGTTAATGAAAGCAATTTAAATTTTTAATAATTTTCTGAACTTAAACAATAAAAAGAAATAATTTAGATTGATTGTAATCCATATTATTAGCAGCCACTGAAGATGATGCCAACTAAATACCTACGTGCTCCACTTTGGGGCCAGCTCATCTCTCATCTCGAAGTGGTGAACAGAGAGATAAAAAGATTGCGTAAGGGAGGGTGTACTGTAGCTAATATCAGACCCCACCTGGTATCCAATGGCAGCGATTAGCCTCTTGCGTCCACGGTGTTTCACAATAATTATTTTCCTATTATTAATAAAATTTTCCACACCTGTTCAAAACCATATCAAATCAACAAAAAAAAAATGTAATCCTTGTCCCAATATCTACCGACTACAAATTTTAGATGAATAAATATCTCATTTTTTTTGTAAAGTAACTTTGTTAGTATTTATTTACTAGTAACGGTTTTTTGAATATCTGTTTTGATGAAAATCTGAATAACTGTTTCCATTTTTTTTAATTATTATAGTGTTAAGATAAATGTTTTGATCATTTCCACTGTTTCATCTTTACTATTGGTACAAATCCCAGTAAAGTAATATATATTACACTGATTATATAACGATTGTATCAATCACACACAACTACTACGTTTTTACAGGAACCTAAACAATTTTTTTTACATGTCCACAAAAAGTAACACAAAGATACTTTCCCTTTTATCAGTTAAAAAAACAAGGCGACAATGTTCCAGTTCACGTAGAGAAAAAAACAATCCGAAAATATTCAGGATAGGAAACAAATAAAAAAAAAATAAAAAAAATTGAAGCAAAAAGGAACGAAAGGAAAAGAGTTTTAAAAACGTTTGAAATGAAAAAGCAAAGAAGAACAAAAATAACTCTGCCTCTCTGGAATGAATCTGATAGGTGAAGAAGGTAAGCGAAAGCTCACTGTTTCGCATTGACCCCACAGAATCTGTATTTTTGTAAGTAAAACCAAATATTTATTTGATCGAATTTAATTAAGTTACTATTTTAATATACATTCCCCAGCTATTTTCCAGCCTGTTTCTCTTTCAATTCTTTCCATTTTTATACCTTCTTCTCCTTTCTCTCTTCAGTCATATCTCTCTTCTTCATTCAAACAACCTTTCTCTCTCTCAAACCTGAATCCACTGCGTTTGCTTTAGCTTCCCTCGCCAATCTCAAAATCGATCAAAGTGTTTAAGAATCCATTCTTAAAGTCAAATGGATCCGTGCTCTTTCGTACGGATCATAGTCGGAAACTTGGCCGTTAGGTTCCCGGCGTCGTCTTCGTCTTCTTCATCCGAACCGTCTGTTTCCGGTATCCATCCTTCCGCTGCACCGGCTCCTAACTGCTACTGCAAAATCAAATTCAAGAGTTTCCCTCGCCAGATAGTTTCTGTTCCGGTTATGTTCCGAACCGAATCCGACTCCGAGACACGCTGCTCCGGTAACATCTCCACCGTCGCCGCTTGCTTCAGTCTTAGCAAAGCTCAGATAGAGGCGTCACTGAAGAAGCCTAAGTTGAGTGTCCTCTCCGTCGAGACTTACTCACGCGGGAACGGCGACGTCGACGGCGTTAGCGGCGCGTCGTGTGGACTCGCTTCGGCGAGCGAGAAGCTGCTCGGCCGGTTCGAGGTTTCGCTGGATTTGAAAGCGGCGGAGACCAAGACGTGTTTGGCGCACAACGGGTGGGTTGCTTTGGGTTCTAAGAAAGGAGGGAAATCGAGGAATAAAGCTGGATCCGATCCGGAGCTCCACGTTAGCGTACGGGCCGAACCCGACCCGAGATTCGTGTTTCAGTTCGACGGCGAGCCTGAGTGCAGCCCTCAGGTTTTCCAAGTACAAGGGAACACGAAACAAGCCGTCTTCACTTGCAAGTTCGGCGCCAGAAACTCCGGTTCCGGCGATCGGAATCTTATTCATAGGTCAGTTAATAATAAATCTTCTTCTTCTTCACTTGGAATTTAGATTCGATTAGAAAATAGAAACATTGCCTTTTTCAGATATATTCTTTACTTGGTAAACTAGCAAGAGATATTATTATTCGAATTGTTTGTCATCGATCCTAAATTGATTATCAATTATGCAGTTCTTCAATGATGTCCGAGTTAATCTCAACGAGAAGTTGCATATCGTCGATGAAATCGGAAAAGGAACAACCGTCCAAAGAGAGGAAAGGTTGGTCGATAACGGTCCATGATCTCTCCGGCTCACCCGTAGCGATGGCCTCCATGGTCACGCCTTTCGTACCATCTCCCGGTTCGAACCGCGTGACGCGATCGAGTCCCGGCGCGTGGCTCATTCTCCGACCCGACGGCTGCACCTGGAAGCCATGGGGTCGGCTAGAGGCGTGGCGTGAGGCCGGTTTCTCCGACACACTCGGTTACCGTTTCGAGCTCTTCCAAGACGGGATCGCCACAGCCGTCTCCGCATCGTCCTCTATCAGCTTGAAAAATGGCGGGAGTTTCGTCATCGACGTCTCCGGCGGGACAACCACGGCGGCTTCCACGCCGACAACGAGTCCTCAGGGAAGCTGGGATCTCGGATCCGGATCCAGCGCGGGGTCGAGACCCGCATCGAGACCAGGATCAGGATCCGGGTCGGATTTCGGATATCTACTGCCGCAGCATCCGTCGTCGGCGGCGCAAAACAGAGGGTTCGTGATGTCGGCTTCGGTGGAAGGAGTGGGGAAACGGAGCAAACCGGAGGTGGAAGTCGGTGTGACGCACGTGACATGCACGGAGGATGCAGCAGCGCACGTGGCGTTAGCTGCGGCGGTGGATCTGAGTTTGGACGCTTGCAGGCTGTTTTCTCATAAGCTAAGGAAAGAGCTGAGACAGCAATGCCAACTTGGTGTCGTTTGACGTGTATTGCTTTGTCGTTTTACCAATTCATGAGTTGTCTTCCACTCACAATTTTTCTTTTGTTTTCCTTCTGGAATTTTTTTTTTTAAATTTCTATTTTTTTTTTTAAGGTAGCGTTAGGAATTAGCCAGCCAATTTTTGAGGTGGTGGATGTCATCATTATTGAAATTGTTTATATCTTTCATGTACAGCTAAGAAATGGCAGAAACAACTTCTTATCTCATTATCCTTTTCATATGAACAAGAAAAAGAAAAAACTTTCCATCAAAGTAGATTGATTTATATAATTCAAAAATCTTTAGAATGGTTTTTTTTTTGTCATCTGATAATATTGATTCAAAGTAGAATACATTTGTGGAATGCTGAGGTCAGCGGATAACAAGAAATCTCTGGAAACTTAAACCCAAACAAGAGTAACTTAAACCCAAACACCGGTAAGTGGTAACTATTGAATATCTTTAGTATGGTTTTTCTCCATTATAATTACCCGGAGGATCATAGTTGCATGTAATAAAAGTACCACCGCTGTTACACACCACTTTAGCACATCCCAATCGAAGAGAGTTTCTCCAAACCACCTGCGTGTAGTGTAGACACGTGCCACCATTCAGATCGTTGCACGTGTTGCTGTCGTAGTCGTAGTACTTTTTCTCGTCGATCCACATTTCTGATGCATCCCCAGCCGACATATCTCCACTACTCCACGCTATGTTCTCTCCAAAAGGTCCATTCGAATGGACCATGGCACAATCACTGAGCCTCTGGTTTGCATACCTCGAGGCATAAGCAGCGACCTCATCGTCCCAAACCAATGGATCTACCCCAACCTCGTTCCGGGCTTCGTTATGGGCCTCCAAGAATTCTTCTTTCCAATCTTGGGCTAAAGATGGAAGTATCAAGTTATAGGAAAGAGTGATGGCAAAGAGAAACAAGATGTTGGTTTTGAGTCTTTTGACTAGAGACATTGTTCATTAGATGCTGATTACGTGATGGTGATGAAGCTTAGGAGTTAATATGAGTATTTATATTTCAAATGTTAGAATAGTTAACAACTTTGGATCGTATCAAAAAACAAATTGCTGTTCTTTGTCCAAAATTGAAAAAAGACTGTACTAACATACTTTCTTATATAAGAAAGACAATTAGTCAATGTTACATTCTATTCTTCGTATTCACTGGATTTTACTATTTTGGGGGGTTTGAACTTTTGATTGTTTTGTACACGTATCTCTTGATAACGATTGAAAATTTGAATTTTATATTTTCTTATTTTGGAAAATAATCACAAATGAACTTTTCATTTTCAACTCAATTTCAAAATTATTTTGGTTTAATTCAAAGTAACAAAAATAAAAAGTTTATGATCTTTGCTTTTTGTTCTGTAACAGCCCAATTAATTGCCTTGTATAAGTTATATCGTGCCTTTTATAACTCTGCCCAATACAGAGCACAAGACATTTTTTAATGGTCCTGATTTTGTTTTCTTCCACAATGGGCATGTTTTGAAAGAAAATATTACATGCTATATTTAACCAGCAAAGCAAATGTATTAGGTACAATAAAATAATTAACATCGTAAATTATATACATTCTATATTTACTACTTTTATTTCAAATGTTTGTCATATAAAACTGTCTAAGGTTACCAGTTTTTTCATTCTTCCGCGTCAAATAAGTTATTTGAATTATCAACAACGACTATCGCTGTTATTTTTTTTGTTCTTCCGACGAAAAAAACTAATGTTCCAACGACTATTTATCGTTCACCTTCTCTTTCTACTTCCCCTCGCTTCATCAAGATATAATCATAAAGGAGAAGTTGAGAACCTTCTCAAACTGAAATCTGCATTTGGAGAAACAAAATCAAAAGACGCAGGCTTCACCACCTGGACCCACCGTAAATCGGCTTGTGAATTCGCCGGAATCGTCTGCAACTCCGGTGGAAATGTCGTCGAGATCAACCTCGGAAGTCGTAGTTTGATCAACGGAGATAACAGTAGTTCTGATCTTCCTTTCAATGCAATCTGCGATTTGAAGTTTCTGGAGAAGCTTGTTCTTGGAAACAACTCCTTGGGTGGCCGAATACATAAGAATCTCAGGGGCTGTAATCGTCTGAGATACTTAGACTTGGGAATCAACAATTTCTCTGGCGAGTTTCCGGCGATTGATTCGTTGCGGTTACTCGAGTTTCTGAGCCTAAACGCATCCGGAATCTCGGGGACATTCCCATGGAAGTATCTGAAAAGCCTGAAGAGATTGAAGTTCTTAAGCGTTGGAGATAATCGATTCAATCCACATCCATTTCCAGGAGAGGTTTTAAATCTCACCGCGTTGAATTGGCTTTATCTGAGTAACAGCAGCATCACCGGTAAGATTCCAGAGGGAATCAAGAACCTTGTTTTTCTGCATAACCTTGAGCTGTCCGATAACGAAATCTCCGGTGAGATTCCAAAGGGGATAGTTCAGCTCAGAAACCTTAAGCAGCTTGAGATTTACAACAATTTCTTGACAGGTAAGTTACCAGTAGGGTTTGGGAAATTGACGAATTTGAGGAACTTTGACGCTTCTAACAACTCCTTAGAAGGTGATTTGTTAGAGCTCAGGTATTTGAAGAACCTCATTTCTCTCGACTTGTTTGAAAACCGATTCACCGGTGAGATTCCGAAAGAGTTTGGAAATATCAAGAGTTTAGCTGCTTTGTCTCTTTACAGAAACCAGCTCACAGGGAAGCTTCCTGAGAGACTCGGATCTTGGACCGGTTTTAAATACATCGACGTGTCTGAGAACCTCTTGGAAGGTCAGATTCCTCCTGATATGTGCAAGAAAGGCGCAATGACGCATCTTCTGATGTTACAGAACAGGTTCACAGGAAAATTTCCGGACAGCTATGCTACATGTAAGACTCTGATTCGTATCCGTTTAAGCAACAACTTTCTCTCTGGTATAATTCCTTCTGGGATTTGGGGTTTGCCTAGTCTCCAGCTTCTTGATCTTGCTTCAAACCATTTTGAAGGGCCTTTAACTGGTGATATTGGTAATGCAAAGTCTCTTGGCTCTTTAGACTTAAGCAGCAATTGGTTTTCAGGTTCGCTACCTTTTCAGATATTCGGAGCTGACTCGCTAGTGTCGGTAAATATCCGCATGAACAAGTTTTCCGGGCAAGTCCCTGACTCTCTCGGAAAACTTAAGGAGCTTTCGAGTCTCTACCTTGACCAGAACAACCTATCCGGTAATATGCCAGAGTCATTAGGCTTGTGCTCATCTCTAGTGGATCTAAACCTCGCTGGAAATTCACTCTCTGGAAGAATACCAAAAAGTTTAGGATCGTTACAGTTGTTGTATGCTCTAAATCTATCAGGAAACAAACTATCAGGAATGATTCCGGTTGGTTTATCGTCTCTTAAGCTAAGCTTACTTGACTTATCCAACAACGAATTGACCGGTTCTGTTCCTGAAACACTCAAAACCGGAAGCTTTGAAGGAAATTCAGGGCTTTGCAGCTCAGAGATTGCATATCTTAAACCATGTCCATGTAGAAACCCTCGCGGCCACGAGGAGACAACAAAACACTTGTCTAAATTGGAGATCTGTTTTATAGTTGCTGCGGTACTTGCTTTGTCTCTCTTATTCTGTTACGTGATCTTCAAGATAAAGCGAGACATGTCAAACCGAATGGCTCAGAGGAAGAAAAACTGGTTGGTGAGCTCTTTCCGTGTACTTTTCTTGAACGAAATGGAAATTATCGATGAGATCAAGTCAGAGAATCTCATAGGCAGAGGCGGTCATGGAAACGTGTACAAAGTAACCTTAGGAAACGGTGAAACACTAGCCGTTAAACACATTTGGAGAACAGAGATGTGCAACGAAAGCTTCAGAAGCTCAACAGAAATGTTAAGTGACAGAAACAGCAGACACAACAACCGAGAATTCGAGGCAGAAGTTGCAACATTAAGCAATTTAAAACACGTAAATGTTGTGAAGTTGTTCTGCAGCATAACGAGTGAGGATAGTAAGTTACTTGTCTATGAGTTTATGCCTAATGGAAGCTTGTGGGAGCAGTTGCACGAGCATCGTGGAGAGCAAGAGATTGGATGGCGTATGAGACAAGCAGTAGCTTTAGGAGCTGCCAAAGGGTTGGAGTACCTGCACCATGGGTTAGATCGGCCTGTGATACATCGTGACGTGAAGTCCAGCAATATATTGCTTGATGAGGAATGGAGACCGAGGATTGCTGATTTTGGATTGGCTAAAGTCATTCAATCTGATTCAGTTCAACGAGATTTCTCTGCTCCGTTTGTTGAAGGAACTCTCGGCTACATTGCCCCCGGTAAGTTTAATCTCCTTATAGTTATTTATTGACACTAAACCCTAAAACTGAACATAAATGGTTATTCGTATAATCGTATTTATGGCGGGAGTTAAAATCAAGAACATTCAAGCTTCAAATTCCTTGCATGTAAATCTACCATACTTTAACTTTTCTCAGTTGAAAATACTTTGGATGCTTACCACAGAATACGCATACACTAAGGACGTGAACGAGAAGAGCGACGTATACAGCTTCGGGGTGGTGCTAATGGAATTGGTAACAGGGAAGAAGCCGGTGGAGGTAGAATTTGGCGAGAACAGTGATATAGTCATGTGGGTTTGGAGAAGAAGCAAGGAGATGAACAGAGAGAAGATGATGGAATTAGTCGATCCGATTATAGAATATGAATACAAGGAAGATGCTCTTAGAGTATTGACCATTGCTTTGTTATGTACCGACAAAAATCCTCAGGTTAGACCGTCTATGAAATCGGTGGTTTGTATGCTGGAGAAAACAGAGTCTTTCTGCAACAACTATGGAGAAGCAAGGTAGAATGTGAGTGATAACGATGAAATTATCTCAAGTTTTGTACCTCATAGATTGGATAACCAAAAAAATACTGATTTCTTGTTAATTGAGTTCATCATCAAGAATATCAAAATTTTCCAAGCTATTTTAAAATATTATAGAATTCTTAGGACAAAGGCCTATTATTGTTGCCCAAAAATATTCGATCAATTAAATTATTTCTTGTTAAGCAAAAAAATTAGAATATTATATCCCAAGTTAAGCCAAACTATAAATGAGTATAATAAAAGTTTAGATAAGACGTTTACAATAAGACAGTTTGGCCGAGTGGTCTAAGGCGCCAGATTTAGGCTCTGGTCCGAAAGGGCGTGGGTTCAAATCCCACAGCTGTCAATTTCTCTTTTTTCTTCAACTTTTTGGTATTAACTTTTTTTCTTCAACTTTTTGGTATTAACTTTTACTCTATATAGGCTACATAATGAAAACTGAAACAGCCATGAGAATTTTATTTTATAATATTTCTTACCGACTTCTTAAAATACATGACAGCATGACATAATATGGTAAACACAAAGATCGAGAGACATCTTCTGATGTTTCATAAGTTCAATTTATAGATAATTTGTCACGTTACAGCCTCAAAGTATCAACCCTGGTGGCATCGGTCAATCTCCACCGTCCACCCCTTCTTATCCTCGACCCGACCCATCTGGATACCCATTAACGTTGCAAAGAGCTTCGCAGCCAATGTTTTATCCCCTGTTTTGAATCCGGTCCTGTTACGTACGTGTTGTATATACACACCCAATTCTTTAGTCAGCTTATATGAAAATAAACTTTAACAAAAATCCAGACTCGAGCCGTGGTATAGTATTATTGTGTATATATTTGTTGGAAAGCAATCTCTCGTGGTGTAGTGTTGTGTATATATTTGTTGAAAAGAAAGATTGCATATGGAATAAAAGATTACTTTATGTCCTTGAAGGTTACGGACGCAATAGTTGTCACAATTGCAGCAGTACCAGTGCAGAAAACTTCTTCCGCATCGAGAAGATCTTCAACGGGAACAACACGTTCCTCAACCTATTTGAATGATGAGAGTCGAGTGGAATTACTAGGTGATGAATATTATTTTACAAACTTGGATCAAATATTACTTTGAAATATTCAAACCTTGTAGCCGAAATCACGAGTTAATTCGATGATACTCTTTCGTGTGACTCCGGGCAATATGGTTCCTGAAATTTCTGGAGTCGACACAATATTTCCCTACAACACGATATCACACATTGATCTTATAATATTCTTTAACATCTTAATAAAACGTTTATATGTTGTTACCAAAAAAAAAAAAACGTATATATGACTATTTTCTCTCATTACCTTGACTATGAAAACGTTAGAAGCGAAAAGCTCTTCGACGTTTTTGCCAGTTGCAGCATCCAAAAACAAAACATCAGAGAAACCTTGTGCTTTCGCCTCTGCTAATGTTATCCAAACCTTCAACAAGCAAAATCTCCATTACATTATATTTTAATTAACTAATCGTTTCACAAAATATAAAAGACAACTAATGTTAATATTAAAAATTTGATGTGTTGAGTTATTTCTTTCAAACTTACAGGAGAATAGTTGGTGATACTCTTCACACCACCGGTTCCACTTGGAAAAGCGCGACGAAATTTATCTTCAATTTTCAGGTTCAACCCCGAGTTATCCTAAATCAAGAAACAATTAAAGTTACATGCACAAAAATCATTCATAAAATCGCGCAAAGCTATTATCGTTTAAAGAAAATGATATCGAGAAGAAGACACTCACCTTGTGAAAACGTCCAACGGGACATGCGAACACAGTGAAGGTGTACTCAGGAACCGGAAGTGAGCCAAGTATAGGACCACTCCCAAACAAGATAGGTCTGATATACAATGTTCCTTTCCCCGGAGGAGGAATCTATATATACAAAAATCAAAATAAGTCACTACGTATTTCAAAAATATATTCATTTCTTAAGATTTATTATATCCTGTACGTATAATGGCATATAATTAATATATATATACACATCTGGTTTTGTGGGTGTGCCAACGGTTCTATTCATGAACACATCAAAGCATGTTGAAACACTAATTTGAAAATCAGAATTACGCAGAAGATGACCCAATTTTTTAGAATTGAGAAAATATATATAGAACAAAGATTGCTTGTTTTTAGAAAATATATATATACATGTTTTTGAGTAGAGCTTTGTACATACCCATTTCTTGTTGGCAAGAACAACTTGTTTGACGGCGGAGACGAACTGATCGACGGAGGGATAAGGCATACAAAGTCTGTGGGCTCCGGATTGAAGGCGGAGAGCATTTTGGTCTGGTCGGAAAAGCATAATCCGGCCATCTTCTGTCCTGTAAGCCTTCAGCCCTTCATATAAACCCTATTCATGCCCAAACCACAAATATTTATATATATACTAATATATTACGATCTTTCAAAAACTTTTAAAGTCTAGTTAATTGGTTAAATATGCATGCAACGCTAGTTAAATTAAAACAAAATTATTATGTGATGGTTGGTACATGTTCTGATTATAGTTTTTCTTAATTACTTGATCTCTATTGATTAATAGCAAACCTGGCCATAATTAAGAACTGCAGAGCAAGGGCTGATTTGGAAATCAGCATAAGGAACAATATTTCCCTCTTGGAAACTCTCTCCATGGTTGCATTTCGCAACATACATGTTGTCCGTACGGAAAAATCCGAATCCTAAGTCTTCCCACTTCACATTCGCGTATTTCTCATCCGAAACACTGTTAAGAAAAAAAAATCATCAATCATATATCATATTATCAGATTTACACAAGTAAATGCGAGACTATTATAAGTACTTTCTTCATACATTTAACTTTTTTTTGCTATATTTTACCTTGTAGGAAGAGGTTGCGCAGACGGAGCCATGGATTTGCTGTTTGAGTCGAGTTGTTTTTGTGTAAGAAACTTGAGTTGTCTGTCTATATAGCTTTGGACTGCTTCTCTTTATATATACCGTTCACAACCATATTTATTTATTTTCTAAAATGATATTAAACTTACGCAAAATTAAGTAGAATCTTTTTTTTTGTGGTAAAAAAATAGAATATGTTTTATCCTTTTTTTTTTACCAAGAAACTAACTTTTGTTCGATGTTTTTAAAACCAGATCAAAAGACAGAACTAAAAATCTCCTAATTATGGGCTAATATGGTTCAACCGAATGTAGATTATTAAATTTAAAAAAAAATTAAGTGCAACATATATATATATATATATATATATATATATCAATAAATCCCTATTTTTATGTATTTTATATAACCATCAATGTAATTCGACATTTGTATGTGTTGTCTTATTACATATTTGATAATATATATATATATATAGTATATATTTTACAAAGATACTTGTAATGAAAACTCTAAAAATTTCTTTGTTTTAATTCTTCAAAACGACTGACGTCTATTTCTTTTATGTTATCAAATTTAAAATTTCTGAAAAATATTGCTTTAAACTTTCTTCTTGTTTTTTCCTTTGTATACAATTGATTAATTGTTCTTTCTAATATGGTTATACATTAATAGCATAAACATATCCAAATCGATCAAAGAAAATCAACACAGACAATATTTATCTGTAAAAAAACCTGAAAATTAATTATGGAAGCTTCAAAGGTCAAAAATCAGATTATTGTGGTACACCCGTTCGCCTAGATTCACCAATTTTTGAACGATTTTTTTTGGGTTTCCTCTCAGTTATAGTTTCTGCAGTAAACCAATCTGGATAACTTTGGATTAGTGGTTGAACTGGTTCGATCGACCGATTTGATCTGGTTTTCAAAACACTGTTTTTATTTCTTCCAGTGACGCGAACTGAAAAAAGGACTTATTTTTCTTTTATTTTTTTGTCACAAATATAAAATGTTTTGTACAGTTCATTGATCCGATAAGTTTATATATGCAAATGTTTTTTTTTACATGATTACTTAAGATTACCATTGTAGTTTCTATTAAGTTTTTGATCGTTAGTAAAATAGCATGCTATAACTTTTGGTCGGCTCCTTCACTAACGTCTTTGACGAGTAAAAATGAAAACCGGAACTCTAATTAGATCATCACGTGGAAAAACCAGCTGTTTCTCGTCACGTGGAGAGAATGTTAAGGTTTTAAAATTTCTTTTATACTATTATTATTATATTGAGGATATGGCTGAAAAATAGGTAGTGTTTAAAATGTGAACGTGCTCTTAGTTAGGTGGAGGTTAATGGGTAGGAGGGTAGGTCAAATGTGCATTAGTGAAGGATAAAATTTTTAAAACATAAAATTTCAAGCTGTAATTATACGACTTAACCCATATTTCGTATAATTATATCTTTTAATTTTTAAACAATAATACGACTGCTTTACAAACGATGATATTGATATCACTTGTCTTAAATAGTCAAATATATATATGGTCGTATCCACCTTAAAACTTAAAATGGGCTAAAAATCAAAGAGATGATGAAAAAATATTACATTACACTGTAAATTTTACAATCCTATGATAGCATGCATGCATGTCTGCCGGAGAAGTTACATTTTTAGCTATTAACAAAAAGCGTTAAGGTTCTGGTTAATAAGTTTTCTCTTTGAAGTTATCTAGAACCTTTCCTTATTTTGAAAATGGAAAATAGTATGGAGATCGACGACAAAGAAAAAAAGAATAGTATGGGGGGTCTCCTTAACAACACCACTAATTTCCCAAATGATTGGAACAAATGTATTTGATTTTTTTATTCAGAATTATTACAGCCACGGAAGGTACAGAAGTAGAAGAACCAAAACTTTGAAAACCCTATATTACTAATTTACTCTATCCTTCCGAATTTATAAATGATACCAACCATACGTATATACACACACCTAATAGAACGACGTTTTCTGACCTCTTGATACTCCGTGATATATATACATTGCGAAGATCAGGCAAAGGCCTTTGAACATGGATAAATTTTAATTAAATTTCTAGAATTCCATCATTTTTTTCCAACGTTACATTTTTCTACTCATTCAAGAAAAACCTGGATAGATCATTAAGAGATATACATTACGTTTGTCTTGCATGCAACGTATGCGTCCATCTTTTGGAAGAATATGTATATTTTTCTCTCTGTGTATTTGTTTGTATGCTCAAAATCTAGTTTTGAATTTTGATTGAATCGTATTACGTGACTACTGATTGGTATTTTCCTCATATTGCAAAGACACTTGAAACGACAACCTTCTTTGTTTTTTCTTTTCCGGACATCGAAAGTTTTTAAACACATAAGATGTTCCCTCATGATCATGAATAGAAAGCACTCTTCGATTGTTTCTTACCCTAAATATATTGAAAAGAGATTCATGATGCCTTGAGTCACTACTGCAACGAAGGCGCCTTTAGATTTTGAGCAAACTCGTGAGAGTTTAGCTTCTCATTCATCACTCTGAATTTCTCTTTTATCCTCTTTATCTGTCCACAAACATGATAACAGGATCAGAGTTCACATAAAGTTGTCTCTATGTATAGATCGCTTTAGTTAATTATCCTGCAGAGTTTCAACGGCGTATAAAGGAAAGCATGATAATAAAATTCAGGGTTCAAGTTTGGCTATACCCTTCTCAGCTCGATCTCCGTGCTCCGTTTCTTCTGGTCAAGTGATTGCCGGAGGTTAGTGATGTCGAAAATACTATCGAGGTCGTCTTCAAATGCATTTTCCAACTCTTCCCGGAGAAGAGCAGGTAACTTATCCACAATAGGCATCAGAAGAAAACAGTTGAACTGCAGAATAAAAAAAAAAACACAAGACAGAAGAGGAAATCACGAATAGGAGCGTTCAAAAGGAAAGTCAATTTAGAAGTAAGAATCTGAGTAAAACCGAAGTTGGAGCAAACCTTTAACTCAGCAGAGGCTAGAAAGTATTCTCGTATGCCTTGGAATATCTGCTGCACCAGCGCGTAGACAATTCTCTCAGAGGAAGGAGCAAGCTTGCGGTTCCAGAGCGTGCTATCAAGAAGATCAGCCAACCGCATTTCTGTTGTCTGAATACTGGAACCTGAGTCGATGTTTGAGGCGAGATGGCTTAGCTTTACATCTGATCTTGACTTTGTCTCTGTTGTGCCGCCTGGTGCATCTTGGGGAAGATTGAAACCTATGGGATTACCTGATGTAGCAAGCTGCTCTGTTCCGCCAAATGAGTCCAAGAATTGACGGAGACCAGCTCGGTTCTACATAACATTGGGAAGACAAGACTATTGGATTAGTAACGGATACCAAATCTAGATGAGTTTTTATTCACTCAAAACATTTAAAACATAGCTATAAAGCGTAGCAGTGACCTTGTTGTGAAGAGACCACGTAACATAACGAGTCGTACTTGCTAAATCCTCCATACATCTGCAATTAATACAAACACCAAAGGGAGATTGATACCTGATCATTTTAAGCTCACTAGAACGCAAGTAGGAGGTACACAAGATATGATCACTAAAAACAGACAAGTGCAGGAGGTGGGAAATAGATTTACTTGTCACGACATGATTTTTCTGTGGACTCCACAAAACTGTTGAAAGCTGACTCAACCCGCTTGAGAAACACCTCATGGCCACTTAAGTATTCACCTTCTTTCTATTCAAACTCAAAACATATATCAAAGTAAATTTCTCGCAAGGGAAAATGAACAGGAGGCCATCAAAGAAAAGAAAAAAGTGCCTGCCTACCTGAAGAAGATATACAGAAATTGGAAGCAATCTCTTGAGGATGTGTAGAAGCCTGGCCCCTAACTAAACCAACACAAAAACAAACGAAAATGAGAACTGAAAACCATTTCCCCTTTATGGAATGATAAACATGCGAATAGCAGAAATGTCAGATGAAAGTATCCTCAAACATAGTTTCTGAAGCAGAGGATGTTTACTCAATAACTCTTAAGCACAAACACAGATCTAGAAGATTTAATGTTATATTCAGTATTCACTATCATGTAAAACAGAAATACTTAGTTACCTGATGAAGGAAAGGTTCGAACGTGTCACGAGCCTTTGCAACTGCTATAACGCAAGCTGTTCTACAAAAGCAAGTAAAAGAAAAGAGAATAAGAGGATCCGTAGCAAACTTGACAAACATTTCAGGTCAGATTAGATACTGAAAAAGGGTCAGAGAAGCAAAGACAGTTAAGTTCAGAACTGTGTCGCATTTCAGTCGATGCTATGACACCTGGAATAGTTTGTGCCATCATGAATATCCTCAACTCCACATGCATTGACAATTTCCTCCCGTGTTATCGGGGGGCATTTGATAGCACCAACTAGAAAACGGAACTCAGCCATGGCACGGTGATACTGTGCACCCCCATAAAGACGCATCCCTGCGTTCTGTAAATGAAAAAAAAATAATAATTTGGTTATCTTGAAGGTCCAATGGAGTATCTATTTTCTTCGTTCTACTATATAATATCATTCTTTATCAAATTATATCTCCGACCATATTGAAATCAATGTACAAGAACACGACAAACAGAATTTGAAGACTACGTCCAGCTTGCTCTGCAAAGTAAATAACTTTCCAAGGGAAATGCTTACTGGTATAAGTTTATGTGGGAACTGGAGACCATCAGTACCAACAAAAGCTCCTCCTTGCGTCCTTTCATCTTGCAATGTTTCACCTGAAAAACATCATGATGAATTGTTGATTACCAACGAACTCAACATATAGAGAATGGCACTATAAAATGTGCTTCTGCGAGTAACCAAATTATAATGACCAAATGATTGATTACTTAGCATACATTATTCCCTTTGTAATCATCACGGTCCAAGTTGAGTTGAGCTATATGAATTTAACTAAACTGATCTTGCAAAAGTCCAATTTTACGACCATAGACAAGAAAGATTATTGCCAAAGACAGTTGAGTGGTAGAGAACATAGCAGTAACATTACCAAATTTATCTGGAGGGGCCACAACTGTTCCTTTCAGCAACAGAGATAACTGGCCAAGGGCATAAGAAAAAACAGGTGAGGAAACCCAACATTGATCAATACTAACAGAGTTACTTCTATGTCAATCAGAGAATATGTGCGGACGCAACAAGTTTAGTGTCTGAAGTGTATCCAACACGACAAGTTCTAGTCATGAGTATATTATTCCATGAGTCCAGGCACAGATGAAAACGTACGTTAAAGCATAAATAGAAATTAAAAAAAAAAAATCAAAATACGCTCTAGAGAGACCTTGGTTAAGAAGAGATCATGGAAAGTCCTGCCTCTTTCTTTGAGCTTTGCTTCATCTAAAGAGCTGTGGAAGGAAAGAATTCGACCACCAATGAGTTAATAATTTCTTACCAGAAGAGAATAACTAAACTTCCTAAAATCAAGTAGACATTTTTAGACAAGAAACATTTTCCACCTAAGTTCCTTGCTAACGGTATCCAGCTTTCTGACTGTACTTCGGTACTCCTTTCCTAAGAGTGGAATGATCAATGGGACACTCTCTTTGTACCTGAAAAGAGAATGGCATCAGGACTAAACCATAGAGGAATCAGAAGCTAGAAGAACAGAGTACAAAAAGCAGTAATACCTTTTCCAGAGTAATTCTTCCAGAAACAACCTCAGTTTACTGATGCCAATCCTATTCTTTTCCTGCTTTGTCAGCAAACGGCCCAACTTCTTCTCTAAAGATGCAATGTCTTCAATTTCTCTAAGTGACACAGCCTGTAATAAAAAAGCCACACAGAGTTTTAGAATCCATGAAATAAGATGTTAGGAATCAGACAGTAGAGCACAGACCTGCTTAAACTCGTCATTGGACTTATATACAGAATCGTGTCCATAGCCAACTCTTCCGGAAGGCACAGACGTGAAAAAAGGGGAATCGCCGAGTAAGGAGCTGTCGAGTGCGCTTGCAGGAGGTGAGAGGAAAACCTCCACATCGGATGAACATGAGAACTGAGGGATTTTGGTGTCAAGCTTTGTGGAAACAACAATGGTCCTACAAAGCTCAGGATCAACCTACATGAACAAGAACAAAGCTTTATAAGAAGAAAGACAAAGACGAGGTTAGACGCAATGAGGGGCTACGGTCAAGTCTCATACTTGCATCACTATCCTTCTAGTAGTTGCAATGCTCCAGTCACTGCTATCTTCAAGGCATAAAATGATGAACTCTTTGTGTTGCATCTTTGCTCGGACCAGAGCTTCTACAGCACGCGCTTGAACCTACGTAAAAGAACACTGAATCAGCCAAATGAATCAGCCAAGGGAAATTTGGGTGGAAACCATATTTAAGAAACAACCTGGAGTGCTCGGTTTTTCAGCCCTGGTGCGGGAGCTATAAGCCCAGGGGTATCAATGATGGTAAGGTTGGGGCAATACTTATACTGCACTTTGACAATTATCTCCTTAGCAGAGAATGGGGATGCCTCTTGCTCTAACCTCATGTTCTCAGCTTCAATATATGCCTAAAAATCGAAATCACATAAATTTTGTTTAGTAAAATGAGCATTTGCATCTCTAACAAGACACTACTGTTTCTCAACATTTGTCGGAATCTCCAAGAATTTGGCACAAACAAACAATCCAAGTAATAACACCTGAATTTGCGAGAGAGATTTGGGGAGAGCGACGGAAGGATCATCATCGGAGCCGAGATGGCAGAGCGGGAACTGGCACTGAGGATCGTACTTCATGTGAAGAGTGATTGGCCGGCGAGTCTTGGTTCCGCCGCCGACATGGTTGAACTGAAACCCCATGAGAGCTTCCACGAGGGCGCTCTTGCCGTCCGTCTGCTGTCCGACCACAAGAACCGCCGGCGCTTCGAACGGCGTCTCAAGTTCCTGAGCCAAAGCGTGTAATTCGTTGTACGCCTCGTAAAGGCTCCACCGCTCCTCGATTGCCGCCTCCGCCGCCGCAGCGTCGTCCACGTCCTCCGTCATTTCCTCAACCGTCACCGACTTCGGCGCTTTTAAATCCGACATCTTCTCTTCGAAGATTGAGCAGAGGAAGAGTGTGTGTTAGTATTTTCTACTCTTTTTTATTTTTTATTTTATTTTCCTCGACGTTCCTTTCCGCCATTGATTGAAATTAGCAGATACGGCTATTTCAGTTTTAAAATTTTTCTCCTTCTTTTTTTTTTTGTAAAAACCAAGAAAGAAATACAGTTATTTTCTTCCCGCACGCGCATCCATGGCGCGTCGAGTAAACGTTGGAATAGTTCTCCGCTAAACAAGAAAAATTGTGCGCGTGAGGAGAATGAGATGATTTAATTCAGTTGAAAGAAAAGGATTTATTTCTTGTTGTGTTGTGTACTTGTGTTCCCACTCTCTTTTTGTTTACCAATAGAATCTTAAATAAATTTGTGTATATATTATCGCAAAGAGAGGAAAATTTTGGTTTTTCTTTTCTTTCTGTGTGATTAAAATTAGGGAAAAATTATGGAGTACAACAGTGTGATTACTGGATGAGATGCAAAGATGAGGACTGTGAATGGCTTCTTCATTTTTCTCCACCATATATATTGGTTACGTTCATGGATGAACATGAAAAATGGGATAAAATTTAACAAGTGACTTTTATTGTTTATGACATGAAAACAAATTAGTGAGTTTCTATTGTTGAAAGAGAAATTGAATATGAATCTAGCGGACAAAACTGCCTTAGAAGCCAAAAGGAGACTTAGTCCGGCTTCCTCCTTCACCGTACTGCTCGTTCCATTTTCTCAATTCGTTCATCGTCGTTGCATCATACGATACAGACGGACTTACCTGCAATTGCATTGATACTGTATCAATATTTGACAAGAACAGGAAAAAAAACAAAAAAAGAAGCATAAACACAGAGGCTGTTTTCTTTATACACTATTGATCCCATCAATACCTTAGCTTTAGATTGAATGAAGTCGTCCAAACTCAGAGGCCGTAGATCAGGAGCTGCATTTGCTACCGAGCCCTGAGGAACCGACATTTCATAAGCATTTTGAGTGATTACGAAATTGTACTCTGCAATCAAAAGAAATGAAGCAAGATCTGTTCATGTCTTTTTTTACCTTGTTTTCTTCCTGTAACAATTCTTGAACAGGTCTGTACGCAGCAGCGATGCACAGATTCTGCGATTTAAAACCAGAAAAATAAGAATCCCATACAAGAACTTTGTTAAATGCCACAGGTTTCACAGATTTAAAACCTTTAGATCGCTTCCTGAATATCCTTCGGTTTCTTTTGCAAGTTTCTCGAACTCGAAACCGGTTTCAAGATTTTCTGGAGTTAAAAATATCTTCAAAATCTTCAACCGGTTCTCTGCATCTGGCAAATCGACATATATCCTAAAAACAGAAAACATACCAAAATCGTCAAATGTTCTACGAGGAGAAACTGAAAACTCGGTTTATGGTGTTTACCTTCTTGGTAGACGACGAATGACAGCGTCATCAAGATCAAAAGGTCGGTTGGTGGCACCGAGGATGAGGATCCTTTGGCTATCTTTTGACCTGAGCCCATCCCAAGCAGCCATGAACTCATTTCTCATTCTTCGGGTTGCCTCATGCTCGAAAGAACCACCACGAGCACCCAACAAACTGTCAACCTACTCGACAAAACAAAAAGGAAAATTTCAGTACCGTCTTTGAAAACATGCTCTGTACACATGACAAGAGTATGTCTCACCTCATCGACAAAAATAATCACAGGCGCAAGTTTGCTTGCAAATGAGAACAGAGCTTTCGTGAGCTTCTCTGCATCTCCGAACCACTGTGCCAAACAATGGACGAAGTTGATATAGTCAGAACCAATCAAATGTAATGTTGGAAAGAGACTATGTGTTTATTACTAATTCATGTACGTCCCAGAAAAAATAAAACCGGCATCAACCACATTTTTTAATTCTATGACCGTTCTAAGTGAGCTAGATATTATCCCTACTTGTCTGAAAATGTTTACAAAGTGACATAATTTATAGTGGGAATATCGATATAACAACGCCATACAACATTTGTTTACAGGTTCCATGTACCTTTGATGTAAGCGATGAGCCAGTTATGCTAATGAAGTTTGCCCCAGCTTCTGTAGCAAGCGCCTTGGCGAGTAGCGTCTTACCCGTACCAGGAGGACCAAAAAGCAATATGCCTTTACACGGCTGGAGAAGAAAAAAAAAGACTTAGACAATCAGAAAATATACATCTCTTAAGCAATAGAAAATAATGGTAGAAATGGAATACCCGCAAGAGATTTCCACGGGTGAATAGCTCTGGCCTTCTCATGGGAAGAATAACCAACTCATTCAATGCCTTCTTCACATGTTCGAGTGCACCAATGTCGTCAAATTTGACCCCAATTTCACCCGGAGCAACCACAGCTGAGACAAAATTGCTTTCAAACTCATCCTTTGCTATACTCTGCACGAAAGTAACTCTGTTAAACAATTTTCAGAGTATCCAACTGCCAGTTTTTCAGAACATCAGACAGGGAAGAAAGTAAACCTTTAAGCTATGTGAAGGCTTTCGAGAAATGTCTTCTTGTGCCTTCAGCCTTTTAACTGATATCTCAATGCTACAAAAGAGGAAGAAAACTGTGAGATGAAATCAAATAAATGATAAATCATAGAGTTAGAAGATAAAGCCACAACCATGCCATTACCTTTCTCTAGGGAGAATCAGGCGGTCTTCTTTAATTGAGGGGGTTGGACATGAGGATAAATAGTGGTTTCTGGCCCAGCCAACAACTTTCTCTGCCCCTGCAAAAACAAATTAAACAAGTTTCTGAGCTATATTGGTCACACCATAAGTGACTAGGACAAGTAAGATAAAGCGGCAGATATCAACGTCAACCACAGGGAACTGCATCCTGTTTCAACTTATGTAATCACAACATGAACTATAACTATTCGAAGAAAGGGACAATCAGATCAAGGGAATGCGATAGATCTAAACATACACGTGCAAGTTAAAGCCTTATCAAAGCTGTCTCCTAACAACCGTATTCTTGCCATTGTAGCAACAAATGGCATACATAAGATATAGTAAAGGCAAACTTCATATCCTCAATAAGTAACTTTATCCATACACACAACACTGCTAAGACATAACGAGCAAACACATACATAATAAACCAGGTGTTTCATAGGAGTTACACACTTTGCTTTGTCAATATCACGCCTTCGGTGTTCACTTGGTACAAGTCTGTGCATAGTAACTCGTTTTCCTCAAGCGCCTGGAAAAAGGTGCTCAAAGTCAATGATTAGGAAAACGCCACAAATAGACTCCATTTCTCTAAAAGAGAATCATTCTAGATCTGTGTACCTTAAGTATCTCATTTAAATTGCTCCGTGATATCACAATTCTTCTATCTTCTCCAAGTTGTTTGTTGAATACTGCAAGGATATCTTCTTCCTGCACAAAGAAAGAAGAAAACAAGTACCGAGTTTGATAAGCAAGGCATGCGGAACAAAGAAATCTCAAGAATAGTAGTTTGGGCTATGTGGGCATTTGCTCTCCAAGTAGACTTGGAAAGATGTTTGTGTATCTTTTTCTCATATATCAAATTCAAAGGTTTTCAAATAGATTTCATACGTTATTCTCATGTCTGTAACCTAAGAGAAATTAGCAGAGATTTTTCTCAATAGACATGATCTTATCCGACCAGTCTATGTAATCTCACTTTATGATAAATACATCGATGCAATTTTCGTCGGTTATCCAAAATCATGTAAGAGAGTTATCAAAAGACGTGACGCAAACCTTAGGAGGAAGTAGGTTCATAACATTAGTGAAGAGCTTGTATATCTCATTATCATCTGAACTTTTCCTCCCACTGAGTCCCTCAGTAAGACGCTTCAACGGAAGGGGCTGCAGTACACAAAGGCATCAATGAAAAATATTTTAAAGTGCAGGGTTTTGGGTTTATCAAGTGCAGGCCAACAAATGGAAGTGTCGTAATGCCAAGAAGGTGAAGCGAAGCATGCGAGTCCACATTCAGAGTCTTGCACATGAAAAGTTAATTTGACCACAAGTGTCAAAACAAACTTATACAAAGTCAAGACTCAATGCATGTTCAAGATGTTGAATAACTTGATAGTGACAGTGGTTGATGGGCATATTAGACCACACGTTTTAAGAATTTATCACAACAGATAAGTACTAAGATTCCATCATCAAAGTTACTTAGCTAACATACCAGTTTCGCAATGCGGCCAAAGTTTGGGAGTATCATCGTCTGTTCACAAACAAATCAGGTAGTAAAATTCAATTAATTTACTGATCAATAACAAAAGAAAAGCCAATGAACAATGACACGTGAGGAAGGCTTACGAATCTCTCTCTCTCTTTTGAGGTTGTTTCAATCTTGTTCCGCCCGCAGATCAGTACAACAGGACCTGACACTTTATCAAACATTTCCTGAACTTTGTTTACAAACTCATTTCTTTTTGACTTAGGTACAGCTCTAGACAACCACCGGGACGAGTCTGGAAAATAGACAATAAGTGGTTGCGTGGATTGCAAAACCTACAAACACACGACAGTAATGGATACATGAGTTCATAGGTTGAACCATCCATGTATATTAAGTTTCAACTAACTTTAAACTTAAGAGCAGTGGCTACTACTGGATACATAATAATCTGATCTGATCTATCGGATAAGAAACATATACACCCATAGCTAAAAAGCAACAAGAAAACACCACGTAGGTTCCAACATATACCTCTTTTAAAGCCTCCAAGGCGATGTAGCCATCTTCTGCCTGCATATCCAAATCATGCTTCAGGTCTTTTACTGCGCAAACAACATAGAGGTTAGCTACATTTACGTTATGATGTCTGTTGTCTACACAGATTTTTTTTGAAAAAAACAAAAAAAAACAGCCTTGTGAAGTAAATATACCATCTATCCAGTGCATATTTAGCTTTTGGGACTGCTTTTTTTGTTTCTTCTCGCTTCCCTCTGATGATGTATCACCTTCATTGTCAAATACGACCGCAACACGGTTCCCATTCACCTCAAAGATCTCTCCACGTTGTCCGTTAGATAATGGCCTGCAGGCATATAAATGTTGGTTTAGGACAATATAGTGGACAGCTAAAATTGCCTTAGCATTAGCATGCATTCATACAGTAACTGACGGAGTCCATAAACATAGGAGAAACATCAGATATGAAGCCAACCGAGTAATAAACTTTGAAGGACTCATTTACTGCAATTAGGTAGGTACGAATGTGTGATCAGCTTTCAAGATTCTTTTCTCTATACGTTAACTACCATACAAGGATGCTGCGCTATAACCAACCATTTTCCCAGTCCTATTTAAGCTGTTTAATACAGAATGGCTATGATGAAAGCAAAGCATCAAACTGCAGCAATAATGAAGCGAACAACCAACTGGCCTGAATCAGTAAACTACCTGTGCTTTGCATCACCCTTTTTAGGAGGCCCAACATATTTTACTCGATCTCCTGCAAATGATGTAACCACAAATAGAAGTAAGGAAAAAGTGAAAAAATATGACAGCACAGAGAATCATTAAAAATCCGACAGATAAATGATGAAAAATGAGAGAAAGACAACATTAAGAAAATTCTGACTAGACAGTATTAACACAAGCCAAACACAGAACTTATTTATATACAAATCTCAGTTGCAACCCTGATTTATGGGCTTAAGACATCACATATATTGATGAAGATGCCTTGTAGAGTTTTGAAATTAGATTCTTACCTTTCCTTGCCGGTCGCTTGGCTTTATCAGATTGCTCACCAGCTACCGCTTCGCAAGCTCCACCAGCTTCTTGTAGTTCTTCCGCTACTAACTGCCACAATTTAGAGCAGATATTCAGCCAAACTCCATTAATTCGAAGTTGAAGAGGGAAAGAATAATCAGTACAGCCTAAACTTTTATGAACCTCAGTTAACGCAATCATACCTTCCCGAACTCCTCAAGTTTTGGCACAATTTTCTTGATATCTTCCTCAGTAACCTCGAGACGACTTTCCTCATCGTCACTCCCATCTGTTTTCGCTTCAGAATCCTCCTCGCTTTGAGCTCCAGAATCCTCCTCAGCGTCAGACTCTGTCGTGCCTTCATCTGCTTCCGCTTCTGCGTTCTCACCATCGGATTCAGAGTCGTCATTGTAGTCATCAGCAAAGTCCTGACCAAGAATCGAGAAAAATTACATAATATACACACGAAGAAGGAAAACGAAAAGATAAACGGTGGCTTGTTATAGGCAAATTAGTCGTAAGAATCTCACATAAGGGGCAAGAACGCTGCTGTCAAGAACCAACAGCGGAACTTGTAAATCTCGAGCAAGTGCTCGTACCAGCCTCTCTTGGTAAAGTTCGGTGCCTGAATAAACATCAAATTTCTTTATTGGTCATCTTAAATTTCCTCGATAATCCTACTTTCACAACATAAGAGCAACATCAAACACTAGTCTGATTTTTACTAGGAAATCACAAACCTGGAACGCTCTGGAGCAATATTCTTCCACTTGAAGAATCTAAACGGGCACCATATACAGAAGCGGCATTCTTTTGTCTTATATGTGAGGTAACACATTCCACCAAAATATTTTTCGTGTAGTCGCTGTTAAAATGAGCATGAGCATAATCCATTAACAAAAATGGAGAGAGAGAGAGAGAGAGAGACAATAACAGAGAAATAAAAGATGTTGTAGATTATATTACTGGATATAGTAAGGGAAGGTCTCCCACGAGAGCTGTATCTTTTCCCACGGTTGGACTCTCCGTAAGAACTCGTTCTTGAATCTTTCTCGTCTACTAAGGAGATGTGACTCCTTCTTCTTGCATTCACTGGCAAGCTTCTCGTTGTTGAGCCATTCTATTTGGTCCTGTTCTCCAAGTTGAGCATGAGAATCTAAATGCCCCACACCGCGACTACTTTTCTCCTTGCCGGCTTTTCCATCATCTATGTCATTCCCTTTGTTCAAAGAGACATGTTTATCCTCACTAGCATTCCTTCCATCACCTTCGGAACTAAAACTACGAAGCTGGCTGTTTTTCGAAAATCTTAAACTATTTCCCGCGGAAATACTACCACCGCGCGGAGAAAACGAACGGAGGAGAGACCCTCTTGTCAAATTTGCATTATTGGTCGAATGGTTTGTTAATCTATTTGTGACTCCATAAGATCTGGACACACAAATGGATGGCCTAACTAAGTATCTGGCTTGCTGCAATACCAAACCCCATCTCTGGCTCCTCTTTATTGCTCTAGTATACATCACACAGTACTTCCTCTCAAAATCCGAGATTACTGCAAACAAAAAAACAGATTTCATAAATTTAAAATCACTTGCAAGTTCGATGTCTTGCACCATCCAAGCTTTATGCATTGCACATGTGGATGCACCATTGAAACAATCCAGAACCGAAATAAAGATCAATGCGAAACATGCTATACCAACTCAACATAGATTCTATAAGATTTCTTTCTACTTGAGGAGTAATTCACTTAAGGAAAATCTCCTCTCACCAATTCATATCTAAGAAGACAATTATATCACCAAGAACATACAAGAAAATTGAAAAGGTATGATTTCGCCGCATAATGGAAACTCCCATGTAACAAAACGCAATCACAAATGTGAATTGAAAAAATGGTTTATGTTTTTTCAGCTATTCTCTACCATATGTTACAAAACACGAACCTTTAACAGAGATGAAAAGAACAAATTTTATTCATTCCCCAAGCTTTAAGAAAATATTCCAATCAGGCTTAGTGCAAAGAGGGAATGGAATTAGGAGCGAGATAGGGTGAAAGAGAGAGGAAGATAAAAAATCCCGACAGAGGAGAGAGAGAGAGAGAAAGACCGATCTAACTAGGTTCTTCTGAAGCTTTGGGTTCGCGAGTTCGGCTTGAGGATGCAGTGCTGTCGTTTTGATATTGTTTACTTATTTTTTCACATTCTACATGGGCCTTTATATGGGCCACATGCTATAGGCCCATCAATTGAGTCGGTATTACATCGACATAAAAGCCCGAAGAAGTCGTCGGATTTAACAATCGTATCCACTTCGAGCCGCGCTTATCTCACAGACAGCTCATTCCAGAGAGAGAAAGCTTTCGGGAAAAACGATCGAAACCCTAGGAGAGAGAAAAAGAAGACAAGCCAGACGGAGATTTAGTTCAGAGAGCAATGGCGGAAGCGAATCCCGGCCGTGGAGGCGGTAGAAGAGGCGGTGGACCAATGGACGACGACAAGTTGGTCTTCGAGACGACGGAAGGGATCGAGCCCATCACGAATTTCAATGATATGGGGATTAAGGAGGATGTGCTTCGCGGCGTCTACGAGTACGGTTTCGAGAAACCCTCCGCGATTCAGCAGAGAGCTGTTATGCCGATTCTCCAAGGCCGCGATGTTATTGCTCAAGCTCAGTCCGGTACCGGAAAAACCTCTATGATTGCTCTCTCCGTCTGCCAAGTCGTTGACACTTCGTCTAGAGAGTATGTTTTTCTGTTCCTTTTGCTAGAGAAATCCCTAAAGCACGATTATTAGTATTTTTACTGCTTTGTTCGGATTGTTCTTATGTTCCTTGTCGCTAGGTTTCATGCGTGTTGATAGCCGGAATCTCACAATTTTTGGTTGGATGTTCAGAATAGATAACCAAATTATTGGATTAGTCGTCAAAGTTTCTGACTTTTAGAAATTTATCTCTAGGTGGTATACTTGCTTTTAGGGCTTCAAAGAGCTTTTTTTTTAGGTTTACTCATTCATCTGGTGTTCTCCGATTTCAGAATTCAGGCCTTGATATTGTCCCCAACAAGAGAGCTTGCTTCACAAACAGAGAAGACTATTCAAGCTATTGGGTTACACGCCAACATCCAGGCACATACATGCATTGGTGGGAAGAGCGTCGGGGAAGACATCAGGAAGTTGGAGAATGGTGTCCATGTTGTGTCTGGGACACCTGGTCGTGTCTGTGACATGATTAAGAGGAGAAGTCTACGCACCCGAGCTATTAAGCTTCTGATTCTTGATGAATCAGATGAAATGCTGAGCAGAGGGTTCAAGGACCAAATCTATGATGTTTACAGATATCTTCCACCCGATCTTCAGGTAAAATTCACTTCTCAAACTGTCAGACATCATTTATTGCCTAATTTATTGGCTGTTTGCTTTCTTACTTTCTTTTTGACTGCTTGGACTCCCGGGGATTAATAGAATTTAGTTTGTAAAGGGTGTTGTTGAGTTGCTTGAATGGTGATTTTTTTTTTAGCTATTAACAGTAGTAGGACAAGCTGAATTCCATTATTTAATATCTCTAACTTAATACCCTCATATGTCTATAGGTTTGTTTGGTATCTGCAACTCTTCCTCACGAGATTTTGGAGATGACCTCCAAGTTCATGACGGAACCAGTGAAGATCCTTGTAAAGCGTGATGAGTTGACTCTCGAAGTACGTGTTTTCTTCTGCATCTGAATGCTTGTTAAAGTTTTATTTTACAGTGGGGTCACAGTCTTATTGCTTCACTGGCTAACTTTCTTGTAAAACCTTCTCAGGGCATTAAGCAATTTTTCGTAGCTGTTGAGAAGGAAGAGTGGAAATTTGATACACTCTGTGATCTTTATGACACACTTACTATCACTCAAGCTGTTATCTTCTGCAACACTAAACGAAAGGTAATCCTGGTCCTCATATTAAGTATCTGTACTTTATTTTAAATGTTTTAGGTGATCAGGTATCTCATTTTATTTAAATTAAGCTTCTAGAACTGCTATCTTAACTTACTCACCTGCAGATCTCTAGTAGATTTCATTGGCCTCTTGATTTTTTTTCTGTGATGCTACTTTCCAAACTTTGCTTTTGATGTTTTTGGTAACTGGAGTTCTTGAGTTATGTTTTCTTTTCAATGGCTCGCTCAGCTTTATCTTTGCATTTGTTATAGGTGGATTGGCTAAGTGAGAAAATGAGGACCAACAACTTCACAGTCTCATCAATGCACGGTGACATGCCTCAGAAGGAGAGAGACGAGATCATGAATCAGTTTCGGTCAGGCGACAGTCGTGTTTTGATCACGACAGATGTATGGGCACGTGGGATTGATGTGCAGCAAGTAAGTCATTACTTATTCGCTTTATCCTGTGTAGATAAAGAATAATGTAGGAAGAGTTTTCAGTCTCCTGTTATTTAGGGTGATTATGTGATTATGTTGAATTGACATAAGAAACTTCTTTAACAGGTTTCTCTTGTTATCAACTATGATCTCCCCAACAACCGTGAGCTCTACATCCATCGTATTGGACGATCTGGGCGTTTCGGGCGTAAGGTAACTGATTTATTGTAATTTCTGCATTGTTTCTCGTTGTTTAATCTGTCAAAGCTGTGAATTCTTAGAGCCCGGAATACTAAATGGGTCTCTCTTTTAACCAACTTCATGGTCATTATTCTAGGGTGTTGCGATCAACTTTGTTAAAAGCGACGACATCAAGATCCTCCGGGACATTGAGCAGTACTACAGTACCCAGATTGACGAGATGCCAATGAACGTAGCCGATCTTATCTAAAAGATCTTGTCTGAGATTTTTTTATAAGGTGGTGTTTGTGCTTTCAGTGGGAAGTGTCTGAATGATAAAGTATTGCTCGGAGCGTGTGTTAGATTATTGCACTATCTTATGATGCTTCACGCAACACCTACCCTCTTTTTGATGTTTCTTGGAGTTTTCGTGGGTTCTTTTTAATACTTAAACTCGCGTGTGGTGGTAAATGTTCAATGAATTGAGAAGCGATTTGGGTTTATTAGGGTTTGTTCTTCTTTTTGGGGGTTGAGCTCAAATTTCTCAACTATCATTACGTACTTGTAAGACTTATCAACACTTGAAGTGGTTCAGTATTTTCTTATTTTGTAAAACTCCGATTTTGGTTTTGCAAATACAAAGCACGTTTAACCCAATCAGCAAAAGAATATCAGTCTGTTAAGACTCTTTAAGCATAACATCACCTATTTGCATTTGCAATGTTTTAAGGTAACATTATGTTTCTGTTTTTGGTTCGCTCGCGATAGTCTTCTGGTTTGGGTTTGGTTCCATTTTCTTAATTGATACGGAGAATGCTCTTTTGTTGGTTGATCATCGACTCAACGAAGACCAAGAACCGGTTAACACTGTACCATCTCCACCAACTTAATAAAACGACCGGTCGTTTCGTTCGTCGTAGTCAGCGAAGCGGAACTCAACTTTGTCTTTGCCGCTGATCGCAGTTCTAGCTGGTCAAATCATCGGAGTAAATAAGTTTGATTGACGTCAATCGTACGACGCGAGACTAGTGATCAACGATGGAGAATAATACGGACGTTTCCTTTCATGATTTCCTGGAGCGGATGCGCAAGCCCTCCGCCGGCGATTTCGTTAAATCCATTAAAAGGTTCTTCCTCTTAGCTTCTACCTGCAATTGAATGATACATGTGAGCTTGATTTGTACTGATTTGAGGTCTCTCTTCTTTAGTTTCCCGGACGAATAGCTATGTTGGATTTGAGTCAGTGTCATGATCTCGTTATTAAGTTTAGTTGATTTGCTAGAAAAAAAAAAGGCTTTCTTTTGTGACAGCTAAATCTCAAGCTTAGATCTTATTCCACTGCAGTTACATAGTTTGTCATTGTTAAGTCTCTGCATCGTCAATAATGCTTAGTTGAGGGTAGGTGTTCTGTGGTTCACATTACTTCTTTTCTTTGGCTTCATAAAACAGTGTATGTTGCAGTTTCATTGTTTCATTCTTGAACAATGCGCCAGACCCAGAAAAGGATTCTGCTTCAGTTCAGGAGTTCTTTTCGAAGATGGAAGCTGCTTTCAGGGCTCATCCACTTTGGTCCGGTTGTTCTGAGGAGGAATTGGACAGCGCCGGAGATGTGAGTATAAGTATTCTGATTTTTTTTTTTCTATCTGGATTGTTTGCATCTTCTTGCCTTAATCATCACCTTTTGCATGCACAGGGTCTAGAGAAGTATGTCATGACCAAGCTATTTCCCCGTGTATTTGCTTCAAACACCGATGACGTTATATCCGATGAGAAACTCTTTCAGAAGATGTCATTGGTTCAACAATTCATTTCTCCTGAATATTTGGATATAAAACCAACTTTTCAAAATGAAACATCATGGCTGGTAAGCCAATCTAGTCAAAGCTAGCTCACAGTAGTGTTCCTTCTTCTTGTTAGTGTTCTTTGATTGTGATATCTCCTCTCTCCTTTCCGCAGCTAGCTCAAAAAGAGCTCCAGAAGATAAACATGTACAAAGCTCCTCGTGATAAGCTTGTGTGTATACTTAACTGCTGCAAAGTGATAAATAACTTGCTGCTAAATGCTTCAATTGCTTCAAATGAGAATACACCTGGAGCGGACGAATTTCTTCCTGTCTTGATATATGTTACAATAAAGGTTTGGAGAAAATTGTTTGAACGATTGGACAACTTATGGATGCTTCGTATGTTTGTGTTTGGATTGTGCAACTGCATCTACTGGGGCTCATTCTTTATTCTCTTTTCGCAGGCTAACCCTCCCCAACTTCACTCAAATTTGTTGTATATACAAAGATATAGGCGTGAATCTAAACTTGTTGGTGAAGCTGCGTACTTTTTCACAAATATACTCTCTGCAGAGTCTTTCATCTCAAATATTGATGCAAAATCACTTTCAATGGACGAAGCCGAGTTTGAAAAGAACATGGAATCTGCACAGGAAAGAATTTCTGGTTTGGGCAGCCAGTCTTATCAAGCTGGTCACGGCACTGCACCACCCCCTCGTGACGAGTCGAGTGTTCATAAAACTCAACTGCTGAATCCCAAGAGAGAAAACACTATTTTCCAATCAAAATCGTCTGATAGTCTTTCCGGAACCAATGAAGTACAGAATCCGAACAGTGAAATAGCAATAAAGAAAGTTGAATCCGCATCCGATTTGGAAGATAAGGGTGCTGCAATGCTTCTGAAAGATACCGAGGCAAGCAAAATCTTTCAAGAATATCCTTACTTATTTGCCAGCCCTGGTGATTTGAGGATAGGTGATGTTGAAGGCTTGTTAAATAATTACAAACAGCTCGTTTTCAAATATGTGTGCCTTTCCAAAGGATTGGGTGATGCAACAACATCTTTAGCTCCATCAAGTTCACCCTTGCAAGCTTTGTCTGGTTTTGATACGTCTAAGGACTCTGAAGATCATACAGCATCATCTTCAGATGTAAGAGAAATTGACAGGAGCGTCGATGATCTGATCCGAGCTCTACAGGGTGGAGGGGAAGATGTTTATAAGCTCTCAGATGTGAAACAAGAAGAGTATAGCGCAATTTTGGCAGAAGAGAAGGATGAAGGAGATGCCAAAACATTGATTTGATGATGCAAGTTCCAAAGAGTGAGTGTGTCAATTATAGAACCCGACCTGCAAAAGATGATACTTTGGGTTCCAAAGACCCTGCTGCAGAAGCCTCTAAGGGACCATGAATGACCCGTCATACTGGTGAGAGTCCTCTTGTTTTGGACGAGTCCCACTAGTTAGATCATCGTGAAAATGCTGTATGCTTGGTTCAGTTTTACCTCTGTGTGGCTATTAAAACCAGTGGCCTAGATCTTTTGAGCTCAAAAAGTGTATTACACATCCATGTTGTAATTAGAAAATGCAGCTGTAATTTATTGTGCCTTATACTCTTTCTCTCTACTGGTAGTCCAAATTTTTTTGCTTGAAAATAATATGGAGAAATTGAAATGAGAAAGGTCGAGAAAAACCAAGAGTCTTGGAGAAAGTTGTCTCTCAGCTGCAGTTTACATTTTTCATGCTTTTATGGAAAACAAAATCGAGTTGACTTTACTTGACAAGAACAAAAGAATTTTCCACGTGGCAGGCCCGAACAGAGCTCTAGCTCTCGTAGTCTCATCCAGCGAACCGGTCAAATGCGATCTCTCTGGGTAATTTGATGCGTTAAACCGAACCAACCAGGAAAATCGGAACACCAACGTCGAAAGAAGGAAGAAGACGCGAAGACTGAGTGAGTGAGTGGTTTTCCGATGAAAACTCCGGCGCTCCTCCTCCTCCTGGCCTTCGTATCCATCATTACTCCGTCGAGCGGTCATGGGGAATGGGATATCCTCACGGAGCAAAACTTCTCTTCTCAGATCCGACTCCACCCTCACGTCCTCCTCTTTGTCACCGCTCCATGTACTCTCTCTCTGTTTCTCGCGTACCTTTCCATAGTTTGCGTAGAAATGTATGAGTTTGATCGGACAAAAGTAGTGATTTTTTTGCTCAGAGGATATCGAAGAGGTTAATGGTTTTCAATTGTCTGTTGTCACTCCCACCAAAAGTAGTGTTTTTTTTTTGTTACATTCGGAGTTGCTTTCACTGTCTAATTTGTTTTCTGTTTGGTTTCACTGCTGATTGTAGGGTGTGGCGAGTCAAGATCCCTTAAGAATGAAATTAGTCAGCTGGTTCAGAGTATTGAGGAGTTTAGCTTGTTGAAGCTGATGCTTGTAGACAGAAATTCAGAAAAGACGCTAGCACAAGCCATTGGTGCTACCAACGGAATAACGGTTTTGTATTATCACCATAGTGTGCCTTACAAGTATCTTGGGAAACTCCGAGCCCCAAACATATTGTCCTCTGTTCATCCTTATCTGACATCTCCTCCCGAAGAACTCCCTCTCAAACATTTGAAGTCTCCAAAGAATTTGAAAGATTTCCTTGAATCATCTGACAAGGCTTTGCTTCTGTTCGAATTTTGCGGATGGACAAGTACACTTCTGTCTGAGTTGAACAAAAATGTAACTGAAGATAACCATTGGCATGGTGAGTTGATCTACCGTCTTTGACGCTGGATCTACATTTCAAGGGATAATCCTCATCTTGCAAGATCATTTATGTTTATTTTATGATTTGACTTCTGGAGAGTTTCCTTGATCTCATTAGACCTATAGAGTTTAGAGTAGAAAATTTTCCAACATCTTTAATCCTTAGCAAATATGCCATTTCTTAATAGTCTATTAGTCTTACAGTGAGAGTAGTCTAGGAATCCCTTGATGTAGAAGCCTAAGGATATATCTAATTATCTTTATTTGCTGTCACTAGATCATCACTTTCTCCCAATAACTAATGCATTGGTACCCTCCTGATATGCATTTGGTTACTTCTTCAATCATCGAGGATTATGTGATATCCAAAATGGCATAGGATCTTTAGTACTGCTTATCAAAAGTTTAAATGGATCTCTTAGACATTCTGATCACGACTTTGCAGGAAATTTCTCCGAAAAGGCAGAAACTGAGCGATTGCTAAAGCTAAGAGGAAAACATAACCAGAAGGTGGCTGGTAGATTCTCACTTTTATGTCCAGACCATGTTGATATGTTTATTGTTTGTGTATTGCCTCCATAATATGCAATTTTCTTCGTGCCCTAGTAACGGACCATGCAAAATGGAAACTGATGTGTAGACCCCAAAGCGGATTTGGTAGAGTTCCTTGGCTTGAGGATTTTAGCTATGTCAATGATACTGCTGCTTTGCAGGAGAATGACAGAGCAGATCGGGGTTTTGGACGGACATGTAACCATGAACAGTACAAGCAGTTCAGTTCATTCCTCTCGAAATTGATTGTCACCGCAAAGGAGTTTTCTCTGCCTCCTGAAAGGCAAAAATTTGGTCTGATCACTGAAGCAACACTGGCTTCATCTTTTACTTTTGGAGCATCTGACTCGTGGGCAGCGGTCCTTCAGCTGGCAGGATGTCCACAATGTTCAAAGATTCTCAGGGCCGGAGATGACATTCAGAGGCTCTTAAAGATGGAAAATCCGATAGTCAAAGAGGTATGATTTCTCTTTATGTCCATATGTTTAAGTTGATTTTGCATATTCAGGTATCTTTATTGTGCTGTTGGGGAGAAATACGTGTAGCTAAATGAGTGTGTAACTTGCTAAGTGGGATTGTTTCCTTGCTGTATTTATTGCTAGAAACACTCTCTGTAACTTAAGCGACTTGAAATCTAACTATATAAAGGACACAGTGGAGTTTTCATTTTCAGAGAGATGTTTCAAGAAAAGTAGAAAACCATGAAATGACATATATAATTCGAGACTTTGCATCCATATATGAATCTAAATCTGGTTTTGTGTTCTACTTTGTATAAAGTCCCTGTTTGTTATTTTATCTGTCAGGGTGTTGTGTGATCAAAACTGGGTTTTTATTTGGTTTACTAATTACTATACTCCGCATGTATTACTAAGCTTACATAGTTCCGACGTTTAAAGCTGTCCATTGTGCCTTATAATACATCAATCATCTTTATCTTTATCTTGTAGCTGGAGGATGACCGGCAGGACCACGAGTCATCTTTACCTGCAAATGAACCGTCGGTTATTCTTTTTGTGGATAGATCAAGTGGCTCCTTGGAGGATAAGAGGAAGAGTATGAAAGCACTTGGTAGTTTCAGAGAGGTAGCTGCACAGCATAAATTGTCCGACATAATGAACTGGGAGAATGATATTCAGTCTGAGAACTCCGTTAGCCAGGCTGTTGAAGAATCGGGGTCCGTGTCACTTCAGAAAACTGCTCGAAAGTTTAAGACGATTAAGCTAGAGAAGAAGGTCTCTTTTGTGATTATGGATGGGGATAAAAAAGTAGCCCTAGATACTATATCTTCAGGAATCGAAGGCAGTTCCCTGCAGGAAATACTGACAAATCTTGTTCACAGAAGAAAGGAAAAAAAATTGAGCTCGATTGCTAAGGACGTTGGTTTCCGTCTATTATCCGATGATGTGCACATAAAACTACTGGATGCATTACCATCACAAGCAGAAGATATGTCTGTTCAAGACACATCTTCATCTTCTGCTGAACGTTCTAGTGAAAGTTCTCTTCACCCGAAAGAAGGAGATGTACAGAACAGGGTCGGTATGAGTTCTGAAGAAAAAGACGAAATGAAACCTTCTGAAAGTGAATCATCCTCTCAAGATGATAAAGAGCAGGTTTCTACAAACAGAAGTGAACAATTAGTTATGGCGGAAACCGATAAGACGGGGGTTTATAAAACAGAAAATGTTAAAGGAGAGATCAAGCTATCGTTGCACTCGAAATCGAAGGAAGATCTAGTGCATAGTTTCACGGGTTCATTTTTCTTCTCTGACGCAAATTATGGGTTACTTAGGGGTCTGACTGGTAATGTAAAGATTCCATCAGCAGTAATAATTGATCCTGCTTTGCAACAACACTATGTCCTTCAAGATGAGTTAGCATTCAGCTATTCGTCACTGGTCAACTTTCTTCATGGATATCTCAATGGAAGTCTATCACCTTACAAAAGGTCTGACTCTAATATTCAAAAGCCAAGGGAAGCTTCAGTTCCACCATTTGTTAATCTGGATTTTCGCGAGGTGGATTCTATTCCCCGTGTCACAGTCAATACTTTCTCCCTCATGGTTCATGCATGGAATCAATCCAGTTCAGAGAAGGCTCCCTGTCCTTTGTGCCAGGACGTTTTGGTCCTTTTTAGCAATAACTGGTGTGGCTTTTGCCAGAGGATGGAGCTAGCTCTGCGTGAAGTATACCGATCACTAAAGGAATATAAAACGATAATACAAGGAGGATCCAAGAACAATCAAAGGCTTTTCAAATCAGGTAATCGAAATTTTATTACCCTGTGGCCTAGAATGACTAGATTTTACTCCTATCTTTCTATCTGACTGTATTGTTATACGGAAAGTGAAATGGACATGTTTTCAGATTTTCTTCATTCTCTTCTTCTGTTGCTTTTTCTGTTCTGAAGCGGAGACACCAACTAGTGGCAAGAACTTAGAGTCTCCATTGATCTACTTAATGGACTGCACGTTGAATGATTGCAGCTTGATCCTAAACTCGATAAATCAGGTGCTTTTCATATTAGCTTGTCTGATTCTAGTCTGGTTTGTTTTATTGATTCTAGTAATTGCATATCACAGTATTGCTATTGCGTTTATCGCAATGCAAAAATTTCTTCCTCTCAAAACACCGTTAAACATTGAGAGTTTATGTATACGCCATAGTCTCATTTCGAATCCAGAATTCACTCGCTCTATGAATCTGTGACGTTGCAGAGAGAAGTGTATCCTTCTGTGGTATTCTTTCCAGCCGAGAGGAACAAAGTCATTTTATATGAGGGGGAGACGTCTGTAACTGACATAACTGAGTTTCTAGCTCGACATGCAAATAACTCTCCTGAGTTTTTCAGTAAGTCAACATGTGCATCCTTGTTTATACTACTAGCTTTTGGCTTCTTTTTCAAAAAATAGTTGTATTTGTGATCTGGAGCCTAAAAAAAGCAAGTCATGAACCTATCTCTGGCAGGATTCCTTCCTACTCTGTCTGGAAAAGGAAGAAGAAACTCAAACAAGCCCGATCAATCTTCATCAGCGGTGATAGACGGTGATGATAAACTTGTTGAGGTCGTTGTAAGTAACAGAGATACCCTTGAAAGAGAGGTGAATCATGACCAGGTTGTCAACTCCCAATCGCCTCCAACGCAGTCTGTCAAACCAGCTCCTGCCAAAGTGAAGATCGGCACAATCCTGGTTGCTACAGAAAAGCTAGCTGCCACTCCACCGTTTGTCAATGCGAAGATTCTGATCATAAAAGCAGGCCGCGAATCCGGTTTCATGGGTGTAATCTTCAACAAACGGTTAAGGTGGACATCGTTCCCTGACCTCGACGGCGGCGAAACAGTGGAGCTCTTGAAAGAGACGATTCTCTCGCTCGGAGGTCCAGTCATGGATCCAGAAAATCCGCTTTTAGCCATGAGCCGAGAGGGAGACTCCTCCACGGATCTTGAACTCTCACCAGGCGTGTACTTCCTAGATCATCAGTCAGTGGCCCGTCGAATCCAAGAGTTGAAATCTAGAGATGTGAATCCAAGTGATTATTGGTTTTTCTTGGGATACTCAAGCTGGAGTTATGAGCAGTTGTTTGATGAGATTAGTCTTGGAGTATGGGAGGTTGATAATGAGCGTGAGTTCACTTGGCCTTGAAGCAGTTTGCATCTATCTTTCTCGCATCTCATGTCACGCTATACAATACTGTTTTCCTTTAGAAAGAAGAATTTTAAAAGTTCGAAAAGAATAGAAGATAGTAAAAAAAAACATTATGTGGGTAGAAAGAATGTTTGGTTAATTGTAACACTTTAGAATCAAAATGTCTTCTTTCCAAGAGATAATATATTTACATATAGCTTCTTCCTCTTGCATTTTTTATTGAATCAAGTTCAGCATTGTATATAGAGAGTATATACTCTCATAAATACGAATAGTAACAAACTGAAAAACTATAAAAAAAATCGATATAGGACCAGTTTATAAAATCGAAAGTCATACACACAAGTCAATTCATTCCTTTTTCTTGTACTCCAAGTAGCAGACCTTATCCTCGGGATCAGGAAATGTTAAAGAAGGCTTCGCGGTGAGTTACATCAGCTTGAATACGAGCCATCGGTGTGATGTATAAAGGCGACCACATCCTCACACCAATTAGATTATTGAGGAACTTCATTGTATGAAAGACATTAGTCTTGTAATCTGATCGCTGTGTCAAAACCTGCTCCACAAGTTGCTGTTGCTTAGTGCGGGTTTCAAATGAGCTGCTTGAAGACATATATGCTCGCTGCAACTACGTACATTATCCAACTAATCTGTAGAATCATCAGACATATCAGCAAGCATTTCAGACAACATAAATTCCAAAACGTTATCTCCCTCGCTTGATCCTTCCGATTCGCTCGCATAATCACACTGTTAAACTCAGAAACATCCATATTGAGAATCTACCTTGTTCGTCTTATATTTTCTAGGTTCTAGACAGAACCATTCGAAAAGTTAAAAGTCATGAATAAATAAAATGTTTAACATATTTTCCATTAAAAATAGAAAAGAGAGCGCAACATTCCAGTGAGAGCCTATTCCCAAACGCTCGGTGAGTCAAAGAGAATCAATTTACAACGCAACAAATCATCACGAGTTGTACAAGAAACCCATAGACTTGTCTTCAGAGACTTGCAGCAACACTTCCATAACATGAAGAAACCAGTAGATGCTTCTACCATTCATTCAGGTTCGAAAACAGCCCAAGACTCATCAAAGTTTTAGTAGTAGTAAACTGTCAAGTCAAAGACACGCATTATACATTTATAAGCTCACCAAACAAGTACACTTTGACCACTCATTTTTGACACAGTTGAGTCTCATATAGTAACAAGGCACGCATTATCTATTGACAAAGAATCTTATATATATTCAATTAATGCGTTATAATGTATAACATAACATAACTAGTGAAAATCATGTGATCCATTTTAGCTTGAATTCAATTTTGGCATATTTGAAGTGATAGATATATATGAGTATATTATGCTTATCAATTATAGAAGTTATTATGATATATGGAATTGAATATATATTGACTGAGATAGCTCTGCTTATATACAGAGAGCACTTGTACAGAGATGGTAATAAAATATTGAGGAGTTAATATAGGGATCAATCAACGTAATTACAGAGGACAGACTTATATATTTAGAAGTTATCCATGTTTCTAACTTTGCTCGGGTGGATTCTTCCTTTCAAAGCCCTATATATATAAATTGAAATTTATTGACAAAGATTTCTAAAACACAATTATGATAAAGTTAGGTTCAGTTTTCTGTGTGTGTCTCTTTATTTATATTTATTTCTTAAGAAACGCAGAGTTAAAAAAAAGTAAGAAGAAGAAGACAAACATAGGAGATCTTCCGGAGGATTTGCTACTGGAAATATTTTCAAGACTTCCTGCGGCATCTTTTGTATCTGCATCCAAAGTATGGAAAGCTCTGATAAAAGATGGGAGATTTGCGAAGCAGAAGTCTCAGATCATCATGTTCATTGATTTTAGGGTTTATTTAGCGAGCATTGATCTACATGGAGGTCACGACAACGTTGTAGAGGTAACAAGTAAATTTAGCCTCAAAGATTCTTCCAAAGTAGTTGATATACGTGAGGTCTTTCACTGCGATGGCTTATTGCTATGCACCACGGGAGACAATAGACTGGTGGTTTGTAATCCATGTTCAGGTGAAACCAATTGGATCAAACCAACAAGTTCGTACGAGAAACTCGATGTCTACGCTCTCGGTAAAGCCTCCTGCAACAAGTACAAAATATTGAGGATTGCACTACATCTATTTGGATGTAGATTGGAGCCACGCCTGTACGAAGTTTATGACTTTACCTCTAACTCTTGGAGGGTTGTTGATGAGAGTAGAGAATGGTCCATCCTAGGGTTAGGGCGTCGAGGCACGTCTGTGGATGGAAATACGTACTGGCTTGCTTTTAGTTCTAGTTACCACTCGCATGCAATGTGGATGGATATCTTACAAAGTTTTGATTTTTCAACAGAGAGATTCGGGAGTGTGTCTCTTCCCGTTGATGTTCTTTCTTACAGTACTGTTATTGCTTTATCTGTGACTAGAGAAGAGCAAAAACTTTGTTTGTTAGCTACTCGTGACGATAACGTGTACGACATAGATGTATGGATTGCAACTAAGATTGAGGGCACCGGATCTGCAGCCATGTCATGGAGGAAGCTCCTAACGGTGGAACGAGCCAGTAACTCCCAGTTTCTTGTGTTTTGTACTGGGATGAGTTTCTTGGCCGACCAGGAGAGTAAAGTTTTAGTGTGTCCCGGCCGTAATTGTTCGAACTCTAACAGCTTCTTACACATTGTGGGAGGGGATACATACATTCAGGTGGACCATCATGATGCAGGATCTCAATGCTCACTTCTCCTCAGCTATGTTCCAAGTTTGGTTCAAATCCAATAAGGTTTTTTGGGGTAGGCGCAAGGAAAGCGCCAATCACGTGACTTACAAGTTATAATTCTCACACTAGGTTTTCATTATCTATTCCAGATTTCATGATTGTTTGATAATTACGTTTGGTACTCTATTATATGTTCCCAAGCGATTCCAATGTTTTTTTGGTCAGTTTCATCACCCCCTTTCTAAATTTAACGCTAAGAAAAAGCGTCCAAGTTATTATTAATTAATAATCGCAGTCTAATTTTTAAGCTAAAGGATAAATGAAGATATGTAAGTAACTTGAATTTTTTTTTAGAGACCAAATTAAATCACTTTCCAGCTAATTTTTTCATCTTATGAGTTTGTACCCCGACCTTTTTTATTATTTTAAAACTTGTTTATGAGAAAATTACACGTCAAGCGCCAAAAATGACTTGTGGTTGTGAGGATGTATATTTATATATAGTGGATAAGGTTTAGTGACAATTTGCTTTGCTTGGTTTCATACCAGAGAGCTTCTTTCTGGAGAATCTTCATCATCCATGGCAGAATCATCCTCTGTACGTTGTTTGGTTTCTCCAAATCTCCTGAACGCTAAAAAGAAAGTTTCTCAACGCTCTCATCTGCTTCATATTTCTTCTCTCTCAAGGAAACAAGAAGCTTCGTCTTCGGTATAGTATATATTGTTACTTCTTCTCTAGCTTCTAATTTTTGTCGTTCTGGTTTTGATGATCATTTTTGACATGTAAACTCAATGCCTTAAACGAATAAAGGCAGCAATCAATGGAGGAGGGAGCTCAAGAACAGTGAAGCGTCTGATAACTTTATCTCCTTCTGAAGGAAAATGGAATGGAAACTGGAACACTCACTACGATGTCTCTCTGCGTGATCTTCACCTCCAAGATCTTGTTGAAGATGGCCCTACCAATGCCCGTGTCGCTGTCCATCTCTCTGTCCAAAGGGTAAGTCTTTTACCTTCGTCACTCACTCTCGATCATTCTCCTTTTTTCCCCAATCTTGTTTTTTGAGCTTTGATTTGTGTTTCTGGTTTAGGAATGCGTTACAGTCACAGTCTCTGAACTAATATTAGAGCCTGCAGGGCTCTGTTTTCTCTTGTTACTCAACCAAAATCATTTCGTTATTATCTTGTATTAGGTTTTGATAGTGTTGTTTCTTTTCTAGCACGCAAGCATGGGACTTTCAGTAGATGGAAGAATCATAACATCTTTCTCAAGAAAGTGCAGCATTTGCTCCTCTGCTTATCCTCGACTGGTATAACTGTTTCATTCTAAAAAGTGAAGGCATCTGAGCAAGAAAAAAATACTGTTTTGATGAAATATCTGTGACCAGATCGATACAAATTTCACGGTCTGGATCTTGCCATCAAGTCGGGAAAATCGAGCTTCACAACTGCCTGAAATTGGCGGTGATGATCCTTCCGTGAGCGCTCTTGGAACATCATAAGCTCTCCACATATTCTCTCTGCATGCATTTCAACAAATATGAAATGAGTAATATCTCTGTTTTGGCAGGTAATATATGTGAGACCTGGATATGAAGCTAATCTTGATTCCCTTGTACAAGACACTATCCGGCTCACAACTTACGCCAAAGTAAGAAGATTCAGCTAAAACTACATAAGCTTAACTGACAAAAACAACTTATGCTAATTGTTTTACTTTAATTTTCGTTTGACTCTAGGATATATGCTCGGATTCCTGCGAAAAATCGGAACCTACACTGCATTGTAAGTAACATTGTGTTGGTTTTGTTTCTCTAATTTCACATGACATGTTTGTTCATTGTTCATTAGGATTAAAGAGTTTTGGTTTCTGAATTGTTTTTTTCAGATGTCGGCGAGACAAATACAGCTTCTGTTCATAAGAGATGGTCAAGACTACTTGAGCTTAAGAAGAAGTAGAAACCTTTGAATCTTTGTTTATCAATTTATTTTTTCAAAGTCTCATAAAGAATTTGATACTGTTCATTGTTCATATTCAAATATACATACACAAATAAAAGAAAGATGTTAACTTGGAAAAAGCAAATGTGATGGTTCTATTTATAGATGTTATAAGCTTCTGGTTTGTGCAAATTTTCTTTCGTGAAAACTTTTACCATTGGCTTTGGGGGGAATTGGTAATGAAGAAAAATAATATGAATGAGGAAGAAAGCTTTAGATTCACTTCAGAAAATTTTGGTACATCTGATTTTGGGGTGTTACAGCAAACCGAGAGAGAAGAAGAAGATACAAATCCAACGAAGTAGTGTTGTGTTTAGTTTCTCAGACTCTCTTTCTGTTGCATTTGGTTTCTCAAGTTTCCAAGAGGTCCATATCCTTTAACCTTCTCTTCACTGCCACAATCACATTTCCTCTTATTCAGATTCGCACCGCACTTCAAGCACATTCCTTTACACGCAGAATCGCATATTGCGTTCATGGTGATCTCTAAATGCACCAAGTCTCTTATATGCTTTGAGATATCTATTTCTTTCACCTCAGGCGGGAAATGGAGCTTATCCTCCCAATCTATCCATGAATCATCATCATCATCCTCATTTTCTTCTCTGTCGTCCGACAATCCAGAAAAAGAATTGGCTTTATCATTACCGAATGTGAATCCTAGATCAATGACATCGGGTTCTTCAACTGGCTCTTCGGTTAGTAATAGCGAGAAGTTGGAGAAGATGCTCTCACCTGCTGGCTCACCGCATCTTCAAACACATAAGAGAAAACCAGTAAATAACAAAGTTGATGCAATCACAAGACAGTAAAGAAGCTCTGTAGAGTTAATAAGAAAGCACCTATTGCAGCCGAGTGTGATAACAGTCCTGACAATCCCATCAAGTCTCAACTTCTTCTTCTTCCTTATGACATCAACTGAAACTTGAACCGGTGTGCCGTCCGGATAGTCCTTGACGTCTTTTGTCACTCTCAGTCCCATTGAAGAAGCTCTCGTCTTCGAGACCTCTGTTGATAGTCTTCCCAACCCAAGCCTCTCTAAGGTGGTGCAATATTCCACATGTGTGACTGAAGCATTTCTCCTATACATAACCGAACCTTCCCAAGGTGACCCAGTATCCTCCACGTCCTCCTGATCTTCCCAATCAATATCTAATGTACTGTTCTCTGTAAAAGATTCCGGGCTAACTAGTATCCGACTCTTTGCTAGCCTACGAGGCTTATGCGGTTCTGCGAACAAGTAATTGATGTGCTTCCTACTACCAGTAGTGAAGTTGGTGTAGCCAACGGAAGAGCCTATACTTAACGTACATGTTTTGAGTTTCATAAAACTCGGACGTGGTCGCTTGGTCTGTGGCAAGTGAGCTACACAAGACGAGGAGCAAAACAGAGACATTCTCGCAACACAGGTTTTAATAAGAAGCTATGGAGGTTTATCAAACTATCATGCCAAAATATAGTTTAAACTTGACACAACTTCCAGTAGGTTTGTGTTTGTTCAGCTCAAAACAGAGATAAGAAAGGATGAGGGGAACAAGTAGACAAGAATCAACCACCAGATTCCAACACCTGCAAGAAATGTTTGTCGATGTAGTGTTAAGAATAGAAAAGACAGGAATATTCACAGGAAAAGAAAATAATCTCAAGATTTTGCCAAAAAAAAGTCCGTATTTTGAGGTAAAGCAATTCGAGCTAGGCATTTCTTCAAACACCTGCTATGCACGGAAAAGGTCTGAACTTTCTGCTTCCAATATATAGCCGCAGAAGATATCATAATGGAAACAGTACATTCATACATTCGAGTATAAAAGAGAAGAGAAGGATAAAAGTACGAGATTGCTTACGAGCAGAAAGAGCTTTCAGGATTGGGTTCGTCTTTAGAGAACAGTTTCTTCTATATACTCGGAAATAGCTTCCTTGTTTATCCTAAAAACCCCACCCAATCAACTTCTTACTCGGTTCACTTCGGTTCAAATACCGAAATTTCCCGGTTCAACTCTAATTAATCAAAAGTTGTCTTCTGTCATCAGTGCATGATCTGATTGACCCAAGATGGTACAAAAGAGAAACTAAACCTTCATTGGTCTCAAACAAAAGTCTCATAAGCAAAATCCAAATCTCAAAATCTAAAATCCATTCAAACCATAAGTCAAACAACGATAAGAAAGAAACAACAACAACAATAAGCATCATCGAAGATACTCTACTACACTGAAAACAGGAAACACATAACAAACCATTGCAAAAAGAAAAGACACACTACATAATAATAATATCAAGAGTCTCTCAACTCATTCTCATTGCTTAATCTGCCTCGGCGTAAGCTGTTTCGAGGTGAGCTTGCTCTGCTTCTCTAACTTCTTTCTCAGTCTTTCTTCCTTTCTTCGACTTGTAGTAAACACTCATGAACGTTCCCACAGCTCTGTACTTCTTGCGGCAATGCTCGTACAGGTCACCATCAAACATCCTCCAGAAGCTCTTCTCGTCGAGCTCAGACACAGCGTACTGAGGCTGGAATCCGTGGTTCTCGATCAGCCATTTCTCCAGCTTACGCACAGCTTCGGATCCATCAAACTCTTCACCTCTTAGGACAGGACCTGGTGCGTAGTAGACGCCAACATCAGTGTACATCTGAGCATCTTCTGTGTCTCCTTGTCTGTTCTCGTACTCGAAGCCTGGTTCGGGGTAGATCTGTTGTCTGATTGGTGTCTTGTAGAGTTTGTGTGGGCAAAGCCAAATTGGATACACCTGAAAAGGTCAAAACCAATGAAACATTTAGTTAGATAAAACTTGTAATCTTTAGCTACAATAATGAAAAAAGAGCTTTTACTTTACCTCCATTTCGCGGTCGACCCATTCGAGGGCATCGCCAACCTTGTAAAGGGGAACAAGCATGTCCTGAATAACATGCATGTCATGGTAATAGTTCCTGATAGCTTCACCTTGAGTGGCCTTGAGAAGGGAGACCTTTGGAGGCATCAACCAACCAAAGAGGAACCTAAACCAGAACTGATCACCAAAAGGAAGGATAAGCTTCCCTTCCCAGTACAAGCACCTTGTGTGCCTGTGGTAGTATTCACGAGTTGGGATGTACTCAACGAACTGTCCCTTCTTCAGCGCGGTCTGCGCGTGCTGGTAGAACCACGGCTTGAACCACCATCCCACGTTGTTGATCTTGTTCCCTTTCTTCTTGGCCTCTTCTTTAGATGCGTATGTTCCAACCATCATCACGCCTTCGGTAGGATTGTAAACCATGCCTTCGACGAAATCAGGGATCTTTGACTTTTCTCCGTCTTTGGGCGCGAAAGAATCACAGTAGCCTTGAGCTAAGGTCTGAAGATCTCCCTTGACCGGAATGTAAGTGAGCCTCATGTACTCCTTGACCGGTATAAGCTTGATCTCGGCAGCAACAAGGAGCCCGAGAGTGCCTTGTGACCACGGGATTGCGTAGAAAAGATCAGAGTACTCGTTATCCTTTGTGGCACGGACAAGTTCCCCACCAGCTAGAACGATCTCGTAAGCCTCAACGGTATCCGCAAACAAACCGTAGAGGTGAGAGCTTCCTTCAATACCATATCCATTGATGAGTCCACCAACCGTGAGATCGTCGAGCTCAGCGACAACAGCGAGAGACAGGTTCATCGGGACAGTGGCGCGGGAAATCTGTCCCATGTTGACAAGAGGCTCCACTCTAGCAATCATCTTCTCCTTGTTGATCTCAAGGATGTTGCGGAACTCGCCCAAGTCAACCTCGAAATGCCGAGCTCTCTTGTAGTCGACGTTCCTCATTCCCACGGCGATCCATGGCTTACGCGCAGTGCAGACCAGACCGTCCTTGGCGGCGTCCCTCTCCTTAAGCCTTTTGATGACTTTCATGACGTTCTGGTCGTGTTCCTTTCGGCGTTTCTCATAGGACTTGGACTCCGACCACATGTCCCCGAGGTAGATGAGGAAGTAAAGTGTGGCTGAGATTGGAAGGACGACGAAAATGACAATGATCCATCGAAATTTGACAAAGTAATCAACCCATGTCTTCTTTCTCTTCGGCCTTACAAGCGGTGCCTGAAGATCCGACATTTTCGCCGACACTTCCTCACTGCATCAAAAACAGAAGAAACAAACACATCGTTGTAAGTAAACAAAATCATCCTCGGAAATTAACCAAACTTGAGAGTTTCCAGATCCATCACTGTGCAACTAACTAAATGAGGGTCTTGACAATAAAAGTGGAAACTTATGAGAAACATCAAAGCACAAGAATGTCAAAATATGAATACAACATAAATATGTAAATACATATACATGCTTTTTGTGTGTGTGTGTTTGTCTGGTCAATCTGTAAGCACTATAGAGTTGACTCTATGGACATAGTAAGCTACTAAACAGAAAGACAAAGAGACATGAAGTTATACACTTGTGGGAGGACAAGGAGACAGAAAGTTCTGGGTTTGGTTCTAGTCCTTAGATCTACACATCTAGTGTTCCCCCAAAGACACCAAACGCATCAATGTCTGTTTTCTACCATCCCCCCCCCAAAAAAAAATGTTGAGCAAGTTCTGAAGTTTTGCTTGAAAGACGGAGATGGTTAAAATTCAAAACCCACATGCTTCACTTGTGGTAAGTAGAAATTATCAACAAAGTTCGAGGGATCTGCATAACGAAAAGATAAAACCAGCGACTGAGAGAGAAAGAGATTACCTGAAGAATCCAAGGGAGACAGAGAGAGGAGGAGAAAGTGAAAGTGTCCGAATAGTGAGAGATGGTTGTCTTTTATAATAAAAAAAAGAAAAATATTGTAGCCAGCCTGATTCTCTTGTATAGTTGTATCTATCGGACATATAAAGTAATTTCCCTATGCTCTTAAGTCTTAATTATACTTTTATGGACAAAGTTTAGAATTTAAAGTATGCCAAAAAGGTTATATTTAAAGCCATTACAATGTTTTGATGGGATTCTGTAACTAGTTTTTATTTTTCTATTTTTCTCATTTTATTTTTAGTTATTTCAGATTTGTTTTTAATTGTAATATTGAAACATCATATGTCCTAGTATATAAGAGGACAGGTGGATATTCCTGCATACACCTTGTTTTATATATCTTCAAAAATATAATTTGTTGAGAGAGCCAAGATTACACAAATTTAAATATAATATGTTTTTAGTACCAAAGAAATAGACAAAATACACCATATCCTTCCTTACAATAAATTTTGCAAATTAAAAGTTCACAGTATCCACTGAAAATAAACAACAGATAGTAAAAAATGACAACCAACCACTAAAAAGGCAAAAACTGATTATACCCATTATACCTTTTATGGATTTGTATTATACAGATGGTGAGGACTGAGGAGTAAGGACACTCTAAATGTAGCCATAGGAGGCCCACCCGTTATGCATTGCATGAAATAACATTCAACAATTTAGAAGTTTTCTACAAGTTAAGGTAACTAATCTCCAGTTAGAATAGTTGTATCTTGATGATAAAAGGAAAATATTGATCTTTTAATAGTGTCTGTTTAATTTTGTCATATTTTACATCAAATTATAGGTTTACAAAGGACGGAAGACATGTGTCCAATGAAGGAATATATATGTCAAATTTATGTTTTTGTAACGCTTTTTAAGGGTTATATTGTATTAAAGTTTTTTCTAAATGATTTTAGTGAATAAGTCGTACATGTTTGTGTCCCTAAAGCATATGAAAAAAAATATTTTAATAATATCCATTTTTTTCAATCAGAATTCATATATACGAAAATTATTGATAGCATTATCAGTGCTTGCATTATAACGATGATAAAGAAAAAAGTATCATGTAATTTGGTGAAAAGGGTTTCAATAAACAATTATATAGCCAATTATATCTTTCTAAGATCTGATTTAGTAAATAGAATAGTATCCACTCGAACTTTTACTAATAAAATCATGAGTTCTTTTATAAAAAAAGTGGCTACACGTTAAACTTTAAAGTAATCAATTTCTCAGAAAGTAATGGTTTTAGTTTGTTTTTGTCACCAAAAAGTAATTATTTTATTTGAAATAGGAAAAAGTTTACAGGGGTGATTGCACGTTTGAGAAGGGATATCCAGCTCTAGCAAATACATATAAACTATATTTTAAATATGCCAACTTCAGTGTATCATCGCTCATGTTTACAACTCCAAACCATATTTTAAATATAAATAAAAAAGGGAAAATTTTTACTTTGACGTCGGTGAAATCTTATTGACGCTTGACAAGTTTTTGTTTCATCTCGGAAGATCGTACTTTCATTTTGACACGTATAGATAAATTTAGAAAATGTAAATTGGTTGGGTGGTTTGTAATTTATAGAAACACAGTAATCTTTTTGTTTCCAACAACTGGAATTTCATTATCCAAAGATTGCTCGTACCAAGAAAGTAGGGGCACCAATGTTTGCATTATACAAAGTTAGAAACCATATTTTTATAGTTTGACAGCTCCAATTTTGTTTGTACATATATTCATCCAATACACGACATTACAATTTGGTCCAGTGCCACGCTAATAAACCCATGCCTTCTCCATCGACAAGAAACGTCATTGTCCAATTAATTCCTATGTAGTAATTTTTCTTTAAAAAGCAAGGGCTGTCTACGTGTCAATTTTACTTCATAGTTCCATTAATCAGAAAAGAAGTGTGCAGAACCGATAGAAAAGTGGCAGAAATTGTATTTTGTACAAGATCGGAGCGTATAATGACTAAACAGTATTTTAAAGAGTTGAGTTATATTCCTCCTCTCAATCTCGCAGGATTTCGATGAAGGAAAAAATAAATACGTATAATTGCACTGAAAGAATTTACATTACTATATAAAATAAAATAGTAAAATAAGTAAGCGAAGTTGAAAATGAATATAAAAAAAATTGGGGGAAAAATGAGAAAGAAAAAGACAAAAGAGAACGGAGAAACCGAAGAAAGTTGGGGGAAAACAAACCTATAAACAACGACTGTCCACCACATGTGCCTGACGTGATCTCAACTCCTTCACGTGATTTCTCCTCCTCCTCATTTTCAGTTCTTGTAAAATATAACTATCATTTTTTTTATTTTAAATTTTTAACTTGGTCTCCTTTTTTCTCACTTATTACTCCCTTTTAAATTATGGATTACTGTTTTCTTTTCTGTCACTTAGCCTTTAATTTAATGCACCCACGATCCCCTTTGTATCTTACTTCGTGTTTGATTGCATATATCCGTATAATAAGTGTAGATTAGATCTAATCGTCCTCTTAACGTGCAATTAATTAATACATTTCAAACACGATACATACTGTAAGTTGTGTTCTTTTAACATTATATATACTCCATGATTCTAGCAATAACAATCAATCTTTCCAGTTCCAGCAACAGATCTTTTAGTTTTTGTCGCTTTTCATCAGACGATTCTATTACGACTTACCTACCCTACTTCAGTGTTAGGCAAACGTGTTATTTCATAACTGAAAAAGAATTTTGCTGAAATATTCGAAACATGACCGTGACCTCGGAGTGGGGACTTCTCGCGCCTCTGCCTTGATTATAGACCTGAAAAATTAACCATAGTCCAGTCTCATGCAGCAGCAACAAATCTGCTAATAGATCCTAGAGAGAAACGCGATACAGACATTAACAAGTTCGTGCTGCAGTTAAATTCTAAGACATTGCAAATTATTAACCGCAAACGCCAAAAAAAAAAAGGAAGCAAGCGTGGCAATGTGTACCACATTCTTTCCCTTCGGTTTGTGAAAATGCTATTTCACACAAGATAAAAGCAGGGAATTTTCAAGCATAATATCTTCAATAACAGACCAGTTAGAGAGGTGACGGGCTAATAAGAATGAGAAGATTGGGAAGAAAAGAGTCCTGAATAAATAGATTAGCTATCTGAGAACCTTGAAGAACTTTAAGATCTTCCTAACATGATCTAGCAAGACAAAGTTTTAAAAGCCAAGAAACCATTCCAAAAAGAGAAAGAAATAACAGAACGAAGAAAAAATGTACCTTGTTGAGAGACTCTGCTCCTCCAGAAACGCACATCCATGGCAGTGTATTTATAGCTGTTAACTGTTGTATCTGAAAAATGGACAAAACTAAACCTAACAGAATTATTAACTACTTCCAAGTGTAAACTTCCACCAACGAATGCCCAGAAGAAAACTTTTCTCAAAGCCTACAAGTTGGTGACTGCTAATAGCAGGCGTCACTGTGTTACGTGTTCTGGAAAACAGAACCGCTTCCTTGCATAAACAAAGACCTTTATTTGAATGGAAAATAACTTTTTCATGTACTATATGACAAACCACTGGTATACACGTTGATTCACAGTTGTAAGAGATTGGGTGAAATATATCCTAAAACTTCGCCGCCAATAAGTGCCCCTCTTCTAATGACATGCATACAAACGGCATTAGAATGCAAACACAAAACTGAGACCTTGTTATAAGCCATCTCTAAGGCCGAGAAGATAAAATTAACCAACCTGCCATTAAATAAGAAGCTTTGGTCAGTCAATCAACAATAGAACACTAATAAATGCAAACAGCAGAACTGAGAATATTTGGACTGGACCATGTTATATCAAAAACAAGACTCCACCAAACCATTGAGCAAAGCGCACAATCTTCACAAAACACAAACATTCGTTTTCAAATTTCTAATATGAACTGCATGCCAGGATCTCAGTATCTTCCCACTTTCAGAAACTTTGGTTCATCATTTTCAACTTACATAGTTATCTCACTGACAAGTGACAACTCTTTTCGAGTTTCAGTATTAATATGAAAGGCCAAAAACAGAAGCTATGCCAGCAAAAAAGATTGCAAGACTGGTTCTCAACTATATGCACAGATTCCATTTATCTATTCAAGTGAATTCAACTGATTTTGGGAACCACAGACAGAAATTACGAAGTTTCCATTTCTATGTTCAGAGACTTACTTTGGCAAAAGAAATCGCTAGTGATCGATACAACACCATGTTACGGGTTGAAGAAACTTGAGCCGCCCATGTTGATAGCAACGAGCACCAACACGGAAGTGATTACACTGAACCACAATAATGCTAATCCTGAAATTAGAAAGCTTAATAGTTTTAGACCAAGCAACCAGAGAAACAAAATCATAATAAAACAGCCTCGATATACCTCCATCATCAACAGAACCTCTATCAGAATTCGGGTTTTTCACTTCCAAATCTGATATGCCCCCATTGCCAGAATCGTCCGGTTGAGATTTTGAGTTCTCCGCAGCCTTTGAAGGAACTGGCGACACGCTTGATTCACCTTCATAAAGTTTGTTCCCAGCTTCTGACGAAACTATTCCTTGAAATTCCTCGCTCAAAATTAATGCAGACAGCACATTCATAAACGACTCTTGACCAAGTTCATCAGAAGGAATCTTGTCATTCTGCACGAATGAGCTAGGTTCTTCGGAATCAGACATTTCATCATCGGAAGCATCTGCATTAATAGCTTTTGCATTGCGTTTATCGTCTTCTTCATCCTCCACGTATGCTTTATATGTAAGCCGCAGTAGTATTTCTCCAGCAGATCCCTTTCCGATCAAACTCCAACCGCCTCGCAAAACAACAATTCTGTCTGTAGGAACCGTATCTGGCAGTGACCCAAGGTCAACCTGGACGCATAATCAAGTAATAAGGTTATGCAGACAGCAGAAGTAGTTAATGCAGAGATTCTCCCATTGATATAGGTAAGCAACCAATCGCCTGATAGTGACAAGTTATCAGAGCAGAAGCTGACTAATCAAACTGCAGCATCAATAAATAATTATATGTGCTGTCAGATTTTCGTGCATGAGCATGTGAATTGGTTGCATAGAAGCTAAAAATTGGAATCGTGCCAAGAATAGCTAAGTGAATAGAGGTGTCCTTTGTATACTGACAAGAAGATCAATAATCTACGGGGTGTGTTACCTGAGCAATTAGACACAAACTTTTAAGGTGTGACATGCTCGCTTAATACCAAGTACTACTAACACAGCAAAATCATTGTGAATGCAGCAACTGATTGTGCAATCACTATTTATCTTACTCACTCAGTCACATAGTTTTTACTTTTTACATCAAATATTAAAAGCAAGCTGCTATTTTATCAGAATCAGAGCCCAGGTACTAGTTACCTTATTCAGATTACAAACAAGATAAAAAGGAAAGATGGTTTACCTCTCCGGTGCCAATAGCCATATCGGCGAATCCAAGACAGTCGTTGACTTCGATTTGTAATACTTGCTCTCTAGGATTTGAAACAAGGAATTGGAAGTCCTGACAAAAATCATGACACAGAAATATTCTATAATATTTTAGCAATTTAACAAAAATTAATTCCCCACCAGGATGTGAATAAGCCATTGAGATATATTAAGCAGTTCACCTGATTCCAGATTGGCTGACCAGGAGCCCCAATCACAGTAGTTTGACTGTTCTTCTTACTGCGTATAACTTGATCACCCATTCGTAAAATAACATATGGATCCGTTCTACCTATTACAAATTATAAAACAAAATGTGCTGATGGAGGAACACGTAAAGTGATAATGAGTTCACTACATGTGATAAATGCATAAAGATAGCTGATGGTTATTGCTCAGCGATTTCGAATGAACTTGGGGGTATATATAGACACTAAACCAACAGAGACTGCCAAGAAAATAATGAATTGAAGAAGAAGGAAGATGTTGAGGGAGTATAACTTACCAGAGAACATGTATGGAAGTTTCTGGGCATTTACAATAGTAACAGACAGCTCCCCAACAAAATCCTTGTTCCCTTCCTGCATGTCTCCAGACTTAAGGTCTTCTGAAACAGGTCCAACAGCTTTTCCTTTCTGGAAATCCAAGACGATTTTCTTTGGGCGGACAAATAATCGAGGCAGATCTTCTGTCAGCAGTTTGGTCAAGAACCTGAAACAGATGAAGCGGAGGAAGGAGGGAAGAAACTGATATATCAAAACATCGAGGAGGGTGAACAACCAACGCAGAGGAAAAGCTAAAACGAATACCCGTATCTGATCAAAATTATACATAGTTGCAACTTAACGTATATCCTCCCAAAATATCACAGAACAAAAGAAAAAATGAAATATATGCCAAAAGAAGTTACGGAACTCCTAACTACAGCTATAGACGACATCTGAATAGGAAACAACTTTTCAAGTACAAAGCAGGTAACCAATGCAGCATTGGAATATTCAGCAAACAAGATGCATGAAGACAGCCATAGTATGACTTACATTGATAGAACAGGAATTCCTGATGTCATCATCCGGAGCATTCATGCAAAAAGAAGAAAATTATATGAGCAATTACTCATGTGCATCCTTCAAAAATTAAAGGAAATGTGCTTTCCACGTTTATTCAGCAATAGTTAATAGCATAACCTTTCCACATTTTATTTGATCAACAATTCACCAAACAAAAGATTGTATATTTACTTTTTAAGAAGATATAAGAAAGATGTGACATAAATGAGACTATGAGAAAGCAACAGACGATCATAATTAACTCATACCCATTAGATTGAATAATCGGAATGGTGCCAGCTCAAATTTGATCTTTGGAAGTGATACAAACGCCCATGATGCAGCTCCAACCCAAGGCTCGGACGGTATCAATCTTAATTTAACCCAAAGCTCTCCGTCAATGTCAAAATCCCGAATACCGACTGGCACGACTACTGGGATGATACCAAATTTTAAAGAGAGCTTTAACAACATCCGAGCACCACCAGTATACCGAAGACCAATCTGGTACCTATAAGAACAATAAAGCCAGCATAAGCAACCTTCAACTGAGCCTTGAACAGACAGTTTGGAGCACCTACGTTCACTTCCAAACGAACCAACAGAGAGAAAAAAATCAAAGATGCCGTGAACAGACGTTTACTTCATCCGTAGGATTCATGTCCAAAAGAATTACTATTGTCAAACTTACCTTACTCGTGAACTCAAAATTTTGAAAACATAAGATTAAATTCATCAGAAGCTTCATTGTTTGACAAACAGCAATCAACTGAGACCAGATAAGCACAATACATTGATTACCTAGCATATGAGATAGACAAGACAAATAGCACCAAAGGTGTGAACTTACTGCAAGTCATTGACGCGTCTTGATGTCCTCCTCTCGACATTTCTAACAGACAAAGGCTCATCCCCAAGAGAAAATTGTTTGATCTCAACTCTCTTCACATAATCAGGCTTCTTCAAGTCATCAATCACTGGCTGCAACAATCCAACGAGCCAATTCTCAATCCCACCTCTATAAACTTTCCAGAGCTTCACCACCACCATGTTCACCCACTCCACAGACTCTTTCCTTTGCAAATCCTTCTCGAGTGAGAGGGCGAAGCTGGTGGGAACCTGTGGCCATGGCCCGGCTCCTCGTTGCTCTCCTTCGCCACCGTTTTGCCTCCGCCTCTTCCTCCACGTCCAGAGCTTGTCGCAAACAACACCAACGAAGAAGAAGAAGGCGAATAAGCCAATCGCGTTACGATTGATTGGTGGCGACGGGATTGGATGGATGACGCCTAGCTGAGTCCTGAGCTTATCCACTATCGGGTCTTCTCTGAAGTTAGTGAAATCGTTTCGGTCACTCTCCTGCGATGATTCTTGCTCGTCTTCGAATTCGTTCGAAAACTGAGCAACCACAAGACTCCTCGCAACTTTCCTCGCCGAATCCGATAACCCTGCGTTCTTCGAATCCCCGCGAATTTCGCTGGAAACAAACCTCGAGTTCGCATTCGTCACCTGGACTCTGGTCTTTCGACGGAGAACCCGCCTCCTCGCGAATCCATCGCAGAACAGAATCAGTCCGTGCTCATTGGAGCAAGGACAGAGCAGACGACGAGAGACATTAGCGTGGGACAGGAAATCGAAACTGGAGGAAGATGAAGATTGTGGAATCATTTATCAAATCGTCTTTTTCACCGGAAGCTCCACGCAGGAGAGTCTAATTGACGCATCTCCGCCGCTAACACAGCTACAACACCAAACAAACAATCACAAAAAACCTATCTCAGAGCAACATGAACAGTGGACACAGCACGTCCGCGACGAAAACCTGTCTCTCCCTTAGGGTTCCGGTGAAGAAATTCAAAATCGTCAAAAGGTTCGCAACGAGGGATGCACAAAGATTGGAGAGAGAGATAGAATTGGCAAGTGTTCGGTTTTGTAGCTATGCGAACCAGAATATGCGACTATAATCACCACTCGGGTCATTTTTATGCGCTTTATATAAGAAGAATATTTCGTTTCTTCACGGTAAATATCTTCGTCTTTTTATAGTTTTTTTTCCCTTTTTTTTTTTGGGTTAAAGATTAGTCACATTATATTTTGCATTGTTTCATACGTTTTCGCTGCATATCGATTATGCAGCTTGATCCATGTAATCCGTTCGTTTTATATCATACGTTTTGTTAATGTCACAATTTTCTGAATAAACAACAAACGATGGGAGAAGTTAGGTATTATTGTCTTTGATATCTTGAGAGAGGTCGGCGACCTAAAAGAAGAATGGTATTAGTTCACCCGTAATCATTGGCTTTTTGGACTCTTCCACATGTGTGGGTCGGAGTCGGCGCTCGCACACAATTTCCTGTCCATGAAAATAAAATTATTCATTAAGAAAATGGCTTTGGTTAATGGGCCAAGTTTTGTAGCTCCGACCATAGATTAGCGAGTGGCAGTGAATAGTAGTAGTACAAGTTAGATCATTGTTTTAAACTTTGCTACCTTCTCTACTGATAAAAGGTAGACGGTGGCAAAATTTCCCCTTTCTTTTCGGATTGTCAATGATTAATGTCACTATATTTATGGTCAACTTTTAATCTATTCTCTAATGTTTGAACGAGACATCACCTTATATTCCTCGTGTAAATGAAAGGACGAAATTACCCTTCTAGATATTTTAAAATCAAAACTCAACGTCCAGTAATACTGGTATTATTGCTACCGAGAAATACTCCATATTATCACGCATAGGGGATTCGAAGCCTGGGCACGCGCATCTACGTGAAAGCTCGCAACCACTGAGCCACGGTGTTTTTCGTTGAACCCTTACGAATTTAATTGTATTTAACTTTTAACATCCGAATTTATCATTCATTAAGGGTAATTTTGTCTTTTTGTCAGTGAGGAATATTTAAGCATTTATTTTATCCTATAGGGATATATTAGATGATGTCTCTGTTTGAACAGGCTTTCAATACCTTCTTCAATTTAAATCATTAGCCCCGTGCGTGTTTGTAACATGATGTTTCTTTTTCTTTTTCAATATACAAGAGGCAGTGAATAATGCGTACGAGAGACGACGTAGGGGTGGCAAGATCACAGATTAAAAAATAGGGCTATTTCGATACTTTCTCTGAAAATGTAAGGTCTTTGCCGTTAAATTACTTAAAATATATCCTTCCTTTCTCGACGGAACTTAATCTCAGCCGTCGATCGTTTCTATCTTCCCACGATCTATCTAACCGTCGGTTGAACTTCGTTCTCCTGAGTCATCGACGCCGATTCCTGATTCCTCCACCATAGTTTTTCCCTAAACCCTAACTTCTCAAGGCTTCGACGGACGAAGCCGCCGGCGACTGATAATCGACAACGGCACATTTTTACTCTACAAAAGGTGATGGAAGGAGAGAATACACCGGAGCTGAATTCGGCAGCGCCATCTACGGGACAGGGCAGACCTCTAAGTGATTCAGTATTGGCTACTGCGTCGAGTGTCTCCCCAAACCGTAAATCTCAGTCGGAGCTCAAGGAGCAATCCTCTATGTCTGTATGTTGTTCATTCTTATTTCTTAGCTCTTCCCTTTCCGCTTGTCACATAATTTCTTCCTCTCGAGTGCCGCTTAACTCCTATAGTACAAGAACGTGTGATCCTATAATCAGATGAGTCCATATCATAGGTCATTGTGGTTAAATTCACTAATAGAATTTTGTCAGGACGCAGTCTTGTTCGGTATATGCTTTGAACACTTTCAGGCCTTTTCACTTCAGTCTCTAAGCTGGTTCCATCATGTTTTGGTTGTTGTTGTCGTGCAGATTGCCACTACAGGTTTTGCCTCTCAGTCAGTTTCATCTTCCGTTACTGCACAATGGAGTGCTAATGCAGCAGCCTCCTCAAATGTTAGTCCCATGCCTCAAGCTTCGCATATGCTACCAAATCCGCCTTTTGGTCGACCAGGAACACTCGCTCCTCCTGGACTAATGACATCTCCGCCTGCTTTTCCTGGTTCCAACCCTTTCATTTCAACTCCAAGACCCGGGATGTCTGCGGGTCCTGCTCAAATCAATCCTGGTATTCGTCCGCACATGTATCCTCCTTATCATTCTCTGCCAACAATGCATGGGACGCCTCAAGGAATGTGGATGCAGCCTCCACCTATGGGTGGTATCCCCAGGGCATCTTTCCCTTCACATCCTACTCCTTTCCCTGGTTCTTACCCATTTCCAGTTCGTGGAGCTTCTTCTCACCTGCCATATCCTGGTTCTCAACCGCTTCCTGTGGGAAACCCTGGCACCGTTCATGCGCTACCAGGTCACCAGTCTGATAATTCGCTCGGTCAAAAGACAGAAGCACTCTCAGGAATTGGTATGCTCGATGATTACTGATCCATGTAAGAGCTGTTTGACCTTAATGGTTATTCTATTAAGTTTACATACCCTTTATCAGGATCATCTTGTATTTGCAGATGACAGAGCTAGTTCTCAACTAGTAGGAACTCGGGTAGATGCCTGGACTGCACATAAATCGGAAACAGGAGTTGTTTACTATTATAATTCGGTGACAGGGCAATCGACCTATGAAAAGCCTACTGGTTTTGAAGGGGAGGTGGGTATAGCTGATTACATGGCTTGTTCACTAGTTGAGACTACGTCTATTTAATACGGAATCATATGGTCTATTTTGCTTCGCAACATGTCACTTAGGAGCTCATGCCTATAATAGGTATTTGCATTTTTGGTATATTTGAGTCCAAGTTATAAAATGTCAGATGTGATCAAATTTTTCTTTCTAGTCGTAGATGTCATTTGTCTATTAGCTGCTGAAAAATGTTTTTCAGTGTTCGTTTTTAAACAATTTATTCTCTCTATTTTTCGTGCCTTAATTTGGGATTGCAATCCTTAATAGATGTCCAAATTTTTCTAGTTACTTTATAATAGTTAACTTGTTTTACGAGCATAGTGAAAAAAAATTCTCAGAGAATTTTTGAGCAATTTATAATTTTTTTTTTAACATCTGCAGCCTGATAAAGTGCCGATGCAGCCAATTCCTGTTTCTATGTAAGTTCTCAGATTGAGATCATAACTTTCTCTAAAACTAGCTGTCATACTTTCAAAAATACATATGTTGTTGCATCACGTTTAGCCCGCTAACTTGTACCAAACGTAGGGAGACTTTACATGGGACGGATTGGGCTCTTGTGTCCACAAATGATGGCAAAAAGTATTACTACAATAGTAAAACAAAGGTAAATAAATGTAAGGAGGCAATATTTTACTGGATTTAACGGAGAAAGATTTTCTGTTAGACTTCTTGAATCCTCCAATTTCCTGGATCAGGTTAGCAGCTGGCAGATTCCGGCCGAGGTGAAAGATTTGATGAAGAAAACGGAGGAGAGGTCAACGGAGATTTTAGCTTCTGTGCCTAGTGCTGATTTAACTGAAAAGGCTTCTCATCAATCAAGTTTGAATGCACCTGCTATTAGCAATGGTGGTCGGGATGCCGCATCTCTCAGAACCACAATTGTTCCTGGTTCCTCAGCATTGGATTTGGTTAAAAAGAAACTACATGATTCTGGAGTGCCTGTCTCCTCTACGACAGCATCTGAAGCAAACGGTGAGAAAGCAAATGAGATCACACCTACTGGAGAGAATGGAAATGGTATGGGTAAGGTAAAAGATGCTCCTGGAGCTGGTGACCTTTCTGATTATTCTTCAGATTCCGAAGATGAAGCTAGTGGACCATCGAAGGAAGATTGTATCAAACAGTTTAAGGTATTGCGTAGTCTGGACCTATGAGTAGTGCTCATGGTCTTCTTTTCGGTGCTTTTTGAGCGTTTGGTATAGTTAGTTTTTCTCATGCTTTTCTTTCTGCACGTCATATTTAGTCAGATGTATCTAATGTAAGGCAGTCTAGAGAAGGATAAGAGAAGATCACACATTAAATTTTTCTTCTGTAGACGGATCTTATTGGATAGTAGAATGTCGTGAATACTTTGCATGTTTAAATACCATTGATAGTGGTGCCAATTTGTAGGGGAAAATTTCAATTTTGGAAACCTATTTTGGAAACCTTTTTCCAGACTGATATTTATTTTGTTTTAGTCATCTAATGTTTCGTTTCTTATTTGTTCATCTGTGCTAAATTCTGCAGGAAATGCTCAAGGAGAAAGGAATAGCACCGTTTTCTAAATGGGAGAAGGAACTGCCAAAAATTATCTTTGAACCTCGCTTTAAGGTCTGTCAAGCCTAAAGATCATAACAAATGAACAATATTGTGATATCTCACCCTGTTCGTATATTTCACGTCTATTGTTTCTTTCGTTTCATGCACTTGGAGCTTGTACATTACCAGATAATTTTACTTGTGTCTATGCCAGCATTATAACATCCATTCGTTTAAAGGTGTTCAAATAGAGCACAAATAAAAGCTTCCTCTATATCTCCTACAGGTGTAGAATCATGGAGACCTGACTTTTCTTTTCACTGATCATTTTGCTGCTCTCATTGTTTACGTCCGAAAACTAGCATCCTCTCTGATTAATTACGTTGATGCTTTGTATGCCAGCTAAACCATTTGTTGTAGAAAGAATAATGTTTTTGGTGTCTTCCAATATTGACTAAGAAAAGCTATGGGAATGTAAGAGTCTTTACGTGATGTTACGTGTCTATAGGCCCCACCCATTATATGTCCTGTTGCAACTTCATTTTTTGTTAGCTCATGGAAAATGCTGAGGGTTTAGTGTTGTGTTAATTTTTCATGTTGCCTGTTATAGTGCCACAACTTACTTGTGGACTTTTTGGATGCTGTATTTTTTACTTGGAGAGTTCATTTTTCTTGCAGGCAATACAAAGTCATGCTGTTAGAAGATCTATATTTGAGCAGTACGTAAAGACGCGCGCTGAGGAAGAACGTAGGGAAAAGCGTGCTGCTCATAAGGCAGCTGTTGAAGGTTTCAGGCAATTGCTGGACGAAGCGTCTAAGGTATACCTTTTTGAACTGAGTTTCTCTTTACTTTGTGCTACCTTACAGTAGTAACATTTTTATTGTTTGTTATTGGATGTTTCTCAACCTGTACGTCTCTTGTGGGAATTCATTATCATCCTGATATTTTCAGGACATTGATCAACACACTGATTATCATGCTTTTAAAAGGAAATGGGGAAATGACCTGCGGTTCGAAGCACTTGAGCGGAAGGAGAGAGAAGCGTTGCTGAATGAAAGGTACCAATCTATGTTTTGCGATCAGATTTCGATGTATACGTAAAAGTTTACACTGGACAATTCTTTTTTTCTTCATGTGGTTCTTTGAGTGTCTAATGCTTGTTCTCTGTTTTTCTTCGTATATTTTCCCTGACTTTGTTGTAGAGTCCTTTCTTTGAAACGGGCTTCTGAGAAAAAGGCGCAAGAAACCCGCGCAGCTGCGGCCACTGATTTCAAGACGATGCTACGTGAAAGAGAAGTGCCCATACATTCACATTGGTCCAAGGTGCGTGACATATTTGTTTCGTCCCTTAGCAAGCAATAGAGATATAGATTATGTAAAATTTCTAAAGTTTTCAGGAACTTCTGCCATTTGAATAAATGACCATAATCTAAGTTTCGATTCCCATTATCAATGTTTACGAGTCGAAGTTCCTAGTAGAGATATAGATTATGTAAAATTTCTAAAGTTTTCAGGAACTTCTGCCATTTGAATAAATGACCATAATCTAAGTTTCGATTCCCATTATCAATGTTTACGAGTCGAAGTTCCTAGTAGAGATATAGATTATGTAAAATTTCTAAAGTTTTCAGGAACTTCTGCCATTTGAATAAATGACCATAATCTAAGTTTCGATTCCCATTATCAATGTTTACGAGTCGAAGTTCCTAGTAGAGATATAGATTATGTAAAATTTCTAAAGTTTTCAGGAACTTCTGCCATTTGAATAAATGACCATAATCTAAGTTTCGATTCCCATTATCAATGTTTACGAGTCGAAGTTCCTAGTATTGATTTTGTTACTTGTCTTTCCTCTCTTATCTGTCGTAGTTTCCCTTGTACTGGTTAGCATGGACGACCTGCCTATATGATATTGTTCTCCCCTGTTGTATATTAGGTGAAGGATAGCCTGAGAAATGATCCAAGATATAGATCTGCTGCGCATGAGGACAGGGAGGTTTTTTTTAATGAGTACATTGCGGAAGTAAAAGCTGCACAAAGGGGAGATGATTATGAGATGAAAGGCAGAGACGAAGAGGTAAATTAACTTTTTTATATTCACTATTCATGTGAGCCGCGAGAAAGGTCTACAAAATTTCTCGCAGCTCTCTTCTGCTTGCTTTAAAGTGAGGATATTCAAGCATCCATGTTTGCTGGATGGTATTGTTAATTGTTTATTCTAATTTGAGGCATGTTTTAGTCAAAGATCATCATATTCTCTGGATGCTAGTGGTGCATGAAGAAACAAATTGCAATGTACATATTTGTGAGACCATACAAATTGCAACTGCAATATTTCGATCTCTTTCGTTTGTGTTCTGGATTCCAGAATGAAAAATGATGATTTTCCGGCTATCTTAAATGCGGGAATCTAATAAGACACATATGTATTTACATCTTCGTGATTTCTAAACTTGGTTCAGGATAAATTGAGAGAACGAGAGCGGAAGTTGCGGAAACGGAAAGAAAGAGAAGTGTTAGAGGTGGAAAGGGTACGACAAAAAATTAGAAGGAAAGAGGCAGTCGCCTCTTATCAAGCTTTGCTTGTGGAAAAGATCAGAGACCCTGAGGTATTTCTTCTTTTTGTGTGTTACTTCTCGTGTGTAGCGAGCTAAACCTTTTCGTTGGCAGCAGCAGTAAATTTAATCCTATATTGAAAATATGTTAAAGAGTTAGATAGAATTAGGTTGTATTTTCTTTGCTCTTCGATTCGAAAACATTTTAAGCTGGCTTCTATGATCTGTGGAGATTCTGATCAGTGAATCTTTCTTTGTCTACCTTCTTCAACATGTGAAGGCATCCTGGACAGAATCTAAGCCGAAGCTCGAGAGGGATCCTCAGAAACGCGCCTCCAACCCAGATTTAGATCCTGTTGATAAAGAGAAGCTATTCCGAGACCACATAAAGACATTGTACGAGGTGCGTATACTACTCATCTGTACACCTTACCAAATTAAACTCCCAGCACTTTCTGCAACAAGATGAGAGAACAAACTGACTATTAATGACCTCTTTTCGGCTTATCCTCTTATGTGTCTGTTTGAGGATTTTATTTGTCTATTCCATCTAAATGACTCTCTTGGTGTGTTTCGCAGCGGTGTGCCCGTGACTTCAAAGCTCTTCTAGTTGAAGTCTTGTCATCGGAAGCTGCTTCTCAACAGACGGCAGAAACAAAGACCGTGCTTAATTCGTGGTCAACGGCTAAACAAGTACTCAAACCGGATATCCGATACAGCAAGATGCCCAGAAATGACAGGGAAGTCATATGGCGTCGATATGCCGAAGATATTTTGAGGAAACAGAAACAAGATAGCCAGCAAAAGGAACTGAAATGACCTAAATTCCCCAGAATACATTGTTGAGATTAAAAAGGTCAATTTTATGCTTTGTATATTCAACAGAACAGCAAACCAAATGCCTGTTCTTTTGAATCTTCCAATCTTCTTTAGGGTTTATTTTTCACTTTTTGGTACTCTAGGAAGAAGATCCTGTCGCGGTGATATTTTCGTGTTTTTTTCTTTTCATCAACTAAAACCACCAGTATAGTTTGTTTGATATTTCTACTTTTACTTGAGTTACGTGAATTTTTGAAATGTCAACAATAAGTTAACCGTTTCTTTTCCTGGAAATTGTTGGAAAATCAATCAAACCATTCTTATTGTTGTCATGGAAACATAGTTTTTTCAGAACTTGTACTACAGTTCGGTGACTTCGGTCTACATGGTGAACCATTTATTTTCGTGTCAACACAAAGCTAAGATTCGGTAAAGTACATTTTAGTAAGATGCACAAAAGTAGGCATGTTAGGGTATGACACTTTCAGTACGTTTGTGGTTTGGTACCATTATTCATGATTGAATCTCATTTTCAAGAATATCAAATCTTGGGGGCCATGTGACGTATATAGCCAAGAAAATATTTCTCCCGTGATTTGGTTTTGAATTGTTTTATATAATCCTCAGTCTATGATTTTTGAAAGGCCAACTTGTTGATTTAATAGTTTCTTTCATTAGCCTTTTTATTTTGTTTTTATACATAACCAGAAAGACTAAAATTGTAGCTCGAACTAATATTCGGCATGTGTACTTGCTATGTGAATTTCCCAGTGATTAAAGACGTGTATGGCGGAAACTGATCCTTTTTCTAGACCCTTGGTAATTTTCTCGAGTTTCAGTCTTCAGAGTGATTATGAAATACTAACCTTGATATATGTATATTATGAACGCAATTATTCAAGTGGTGCAAGCTCGAAGAACATAAGTGTAACCACTTAATTAGAACTCATAACGAATTTTTGTTTTTAATAAGAAGCTCTTTTTTTTTTTAACTTTTCTGGTACAAAACTATTAGGAACTATCATAGTCCAAATGACCACAACTTCACGGCATGCAAACTGCAAAAATACATAATTTTTTTTTTTTTTGAAAGATACATAATTGCTTTAACAGGTATTAAAGTATAGCATATTCTTTTTATTTGCATCCAAAAGATCAAAGAATTACATGCATGCTCAAAAGTCATAACTACAACCTTTTTTTTGCGTGAAAATGCTTATAATATATAAAACGTGCATGCGTAATGATTATATGATGACTCAATCTATATAAAGAAAACAAAAATATATATATAGTGAAGTAGTTAATTAACAAAGCCTTGGAAAATTAGAACTTGAATGGGTATGTCCATGACTCACCAATCTCGACACTATTTCAGTCTTCTTTTCCTTACAAACTTTTTCAGAATGATCCATAACTTTATTCCAATGCCTCTTCTCTAAATTCACTTTTAGATCGTCTTCAAACCCATCAATTAATTTTTCTGATATCCCAAATCCTCTCAAGCGTACTAGTATTGGTTTTTCTTCCAAATACTTACGTGAATTTTTAGTCTTGTTTAATTTAACCTTGTCTTCTCGTGAGTGTAGTAGAGTTTCATTGGATAACTGTTGTGACTTGAGTGCCTGAACTGCAATATTTGGAGGGATCTTGGGATTTTTTGCAAGCTGTTTGCATATTTCCAATGTTAGTTTCTTGTAGTTTAGACACCGACATAGTTTTGTTCTACCTTCCGATGATAGATTTGGATGAGACTGCAAAATAATAGTATCATGAGAAATTAGTTAATTTAATTAAATCAAAATGTTTGACTAGTAAACAGAGCGATTATTTAGTGACATATTTCACTAGTACATAAAAAGCAAGCTGGTGCTAAATAGCTTTTTTTCTCTTCGAAAATCACAATTAGATTAATCATATCTAGTTTTCACGTGAAACTAATCTTGTTCTTATTGTTTAGAAACTTGTTAATGATAATTAGTCAAACAAAAGACAGACAAGATAGTCAGATTCTGACATGAATGTGCAGTAACTAGGACAATATATTACACAATAATTAGTACCCCACTGTTTTCTCATTTGCGTTTGATTCTACGTTTACATTTTACATTACTGTAATTATTATTTTTATTAAAGTTTAAGGTCTATATTAAATGTTTTTAGAAAACTTTAAACGCAAACGTGAAAAGAAATTACATAGTTTGTTACTTTGAAGTATAGGCAAATTATCTTAACTAGGTGATATAAATCCAAATGTAAATGAAATGTATAGGCGAAATATCTCAACTATGTAATAAAAATCAAAATGTAAATGATTGTGGTTTTGAAAATCCTATATTTTTCCATTTCAAGACATTATTAAAGAATTCCCAAAAAGGTCACTAATCATACTTCCACTTTTATGAATGTAAGTATGCAAAATCTCAAATTTTCGAATCTTTAGGTATCACAAACAAAAGAAAGACAGAAAGAAAAGTTAAGCTTTTTCATCTCTTGAGAACTGTAAAAAGCAAAACTATATTGAAAGTTGTTTAAGCTTCTTGTCATCTTCTATTTCACTCTACTTAGTTTGTTTTTTGGTTTCATTTTGTCCAAAATCTTTTTTCCGAAATTCCCATGAACATGCAATTATTTGGATAAAAAGACAAAAAAAAAAGAAAAAAAAAAAAGAAATCATAAATCGTATGAATGAGAAAAGAAAAAAACTGACCTCAAGATAGATATCAATGGCTCTGAATAATCCATCAAACCAATCTCTAGCTGAATCTGGCAAAGCCTCTGCAACTTCAAGAAACTTTGACACTTTAAGATTCTGGTCCGGAGATATCTCTCTCAAATACTTATCAATCAACTTCCCCATTCTTCTTATTCTCAAATTCTGATCTTCTTCTGTGCTGCAATGTCTCACGAACACTTTGAGTAATCTTATCACCAAATCTACATCGTAAAACCCTTTTTCTCTCTTCCCACCTGTCGGTATCAGAAGATCATCAAGTGTTGCTTGATCTAGCATTTCTCCTATGACTCTCTCTAAACCAGTTCTTGATTCCTTGCTGATGCTAAATCCAGATAAAACCCGAAGAACCCAAAAGATTTTCCTGCAGGAAAACGCGGTTTTCGCAGCGAAAACCACTCCTTGAACCGCTGTATCAGCTAAACCAGCATACTCGAGCTTGTTGTTCGATTTGTTATGGATCTTTGTCTTGAGGTAATGGAGGAGAAATCTTGTTAGGACTAAACTGTCATTGTTCTGATCATAAGCTCCGAGGTTCTTTATGAGCTTTTCGATGATCTTTGGCCCAAGACTTGACATATCGTCGAACCACCACTCGTTGCTTGTCCTGCAAGAAAATGACCTCGAAGTAGACCGTTTCTCTGAATCAGACCTATTCTTTGCCATCTCTGGCGACATAGAAGAGGCGGAGGCAGAGGAAGACGTTGAGGATGAGGCAAAGACTTGACTCGTGTCCGAATTCTGAGCGATTTTGGCTAACACCCCGAAAACGAGCTTATCGACAAGACCATACGAATCTGCGTGTAAAAACACTTGTTCGCAGCTCTTGAGGCAAGAAACAGTGTCGTTCCATGACCAGTAGAACATTCCTTCAAGAAATTTCTCTGTTTGAAGCGAGAGATTCGACGAACAGAGCTTCTCCGTCATCTCAAGAAACACAGAAGAGCAGTACAAGATGGAGACATTTGAGACATCGATCGAGATTCCTCCGCCATTGCTGTAACAGAATCTCGAAACCAAGTCGAACCCATCTGGTCCTCCTGGAAAATCTTCGATATGGAGAATGATTCTACTGTTCTTGTGATTCCTCTTCTTCTTGTTGCTCTGTTTTATCATCTTCTTCAACAACCCTGAGTATTCTGAGAACAGATCCTAACCCAAAACAAAAAGTGAGAAAAAAGTTTAATTCAGATCATAGAAACAGTGAAAGTTAGGTTTGAATTAGAGTGGAGATTAGTAGATTTATTACCTGATTGACGAAGAAAGTGAATTCGTGATTGAGATTGATTTGAAGATCACAGAGAAGAGACATTGTGTGAACTTGTTTTGCATTTGATGATGAATGGACTCTTGTGAGCTTTCTCGTTCTTCTTCTTTTGTTTCTCTTTTTGGATTGTTGAGAGAGCAATAATAGTTATCACATGGAAACGGCTATTTATATATCTTTTATTCGGCGTTTTATGTGTATATCTAAAATCCGACTTTTTTCTTATGAATATTTTTATTTTACCGTCTAAGAATAATATTTTTATTACAACTTTTTAAAAGAATAATTACCAAAATAACTTTTGAACAGAATATTTTTAACTGTTTCACAAACCTCCATGATAATTTGAATTTCATGCATCATACCCAAACAACAATTCTACTTATTACATTATGCTGCAGACTCCATGATAACTAAAATTTATCTGCATTACTCTGACAAATGATTTTACTTGTACTATGTTAGAAATCTCATATAAACTGCTTCCATTAATTTGTAAAGACATTTGTATTATCTGAAAATGAATTCCATATCTCCTGGTATAAAGGATATTAATGAAGTTTTAAGTTTATACATTTTTTTTTGGTTCAACAAGCTTAATTACACATTATAAATCGTTTAATGCCTTCTTTATAAACTTTCATATGATTATGTAAAACATATTTTTACAAGCATATATATATTTTATATATTATAAACTTACAAAGTGATCGAGAACGTGGATCAACAACGTTCAACATAAAGTAAGTAACGTAGGTAAGATATAGAACCAAAATACATAATTGATCATGTGTATTAATGTCGTTATTGTATGTATTATCATCCATATTCAAATCGGCATATAAGTTATCTAGGTCATTCCACATTTTGTGTTACATATTTGATTTCCATTTGAGAGGTTTTATTACATCTAAAGTAAAAAATATACATGTCTCGGTCTAACTTGTCAATTAACTATTAAAGACAACATAAGACTTAAGAACAGTTATAAACTGCATTGACCGGATACTTTATCTGAATTTCATATGTTTTAGTGTGCAGAGTACAAATCGATGTGACGAGGCGTTGTCAGAGAAAACAAAGGTTTTATAGAGTGTAGCTAATTAATCATTAAACAAAAATTGTAGGGACTAGGGAGAATTAAATATTGTATGTAAGAAAAAGTATATCAAATTAAAAACGAGGTGCTTTCCTCAGAGAACAAATGCAGACTATAAAATTGGAAGATTCATAGACAAAATTTGTTTGGAACCAAAAGTTGTCATTGTTTTCGGTCCAACTGCACTTATAATGGAATAATTATATATGATCTATGTAAATTAAAGTCTTAATCAGAGATTAGTCCAAAACAATAATACCAGAAAAGTGAAAACCAGGTGCTTGCGGTTGCGGCACACTTGCAAAGACCAGGTGCAAGATTGATTCCTTTATGCTAAACAAGTAAACAGCACCAAAAAAAAAAAAAAAAAAAAAAAAAATTAAAAAGGGCCCCCAATTTTTTTTTTTTTTTTTTAAAATGGCNTTTTTTATTTTTTTTACAATGGCACTTTACTTGTTTGAAAAATAAAATCTCTGAATATATATATGTTGATTTCTTAAGATTTATTTTGTTATAAATCAACTGGTTGGCAGGTTTGCAGTAGTGAACTATTGGTTAGAACTGATATCAAATATGCAAATATCCACCATAGAAAACGATGCTTCATGAGCTCACTTCCTGACTTGTCCATAGCAAAAGGACTATGCTACTCAAGTAGTATTATATAATTCTGTATTCATATGCTGTTTTGTACAATACATATCATATATGAGTGTGTCCCGTTTTGTTTTTACGTGAATTATAAATATTCCCTCTCTCTTGGCCTTATATTATAAAATTGTAATGCCACTTTCCAAATCTAATTTAAAATTTCCAGAGCTTTTGCTTCTTCTTTTATTACAAACGAGTTGCTTGCAAAGTTGGCAGTTTCACTTTCATTGCATGTGAATGTGTAGGGTTGTGACTTGTGAGCATGACTCTTACGTTTGTGAATAAAGTCGTCTACATGCTTTTTCATCATTATCCAAATCCAGCCATGTATTTGATAACGATATTTGTTACATATATTAGAAAACATACACCAATATAAGTACTATTGTACTAGTTGTATATCTGAATTGAAGACTTTTCAACTTTCAAGATTAAGATTCCGAATAGCGACGATGAAGAAAGTATAAACAAGAAACCAACAAATAAGAAGAGTCGTAAACATCCCTATGGGTTGGGATCGAGTTGGATCAATACCAGGTCCATTAATCTGAACTCTGGAGTCTGAACAATCTGTTGGGTCTAAAGAAAATTAAATTACATTGAATTTCAATATCTGAAATGGACGATAAGGCCCATTGGAAATAGTAAACGAGCCCATATAATGATAATGGGCTTTGTTTACGATTATTGGACAAGAGACTAATCCATTTCTATACGCCTCGCCGCCGACATAAGCGAGTCTTCACGTATAAAACGAAAATTCCCCTTACGATAATTCAGCGACCAAACACAGAAATCACAAGTCGCCATGGAGAACGGAGAGATTCCAGAGAACGCCAATGAACGTAAGGAAGCACCAATCAAACTTTTTTTCAGTATTTTGCTTCAGCTCATGGGATGTTTCATCTGTTGGTTTTAACCTTATTCCGTCTTCTTCGTTGGTTTATGGTGAATAGATTGCCCAGGTCCTCAATCGGAAACTGCGGGAAAGTCTGATTCTTGCGCAGGTTGCCCTAATCAGGAAGCATGTGCTACTGCTCCTAAAGGACCTGACCCAGGTTCAATTTTCACCCTTTTGCTTCTCCCTCTTGAGATCATGCTATTTTCGATCACACTTAGCTTTTTGTGTATGTATGCTTTTTAGTCCATACTGTGGATCACATCTCAAAAGGATCGTTTTGCTTGTTGCAACGGCATGCGTTTTGTATCTGTGTGTTCATAAGAGCTTGAATCATTCATTTTTCGATTGCTTCTGAATCTGTTTGTTATCTGGAGGTCGATATATTTTTATTGTAGGGTTTAGATGAAAATCTGTGAGCTCTATTGGAGCTGTGGCTTCCTTTTGCTGGCCGTATTGTTCTTTTGAGAGTAACACCTTGTGACGATTAGACCATTGATTTGTTTGATACTAATGTTGATTTAATTGAGCTTTGTATGTGTTTGAGCCTCATACTCACTTGATTACTAGTTGAATTTGTTCAGCGACATTTGTGCTGACATGTTTTGTGTTCTTCAGATTTGGTTGCCATAGCAGAGAGAATGAGCACTGTTAGGCACAAGATTCTGGTTTTGTCTGGCAAAGGCGGTGTTGGTAAGAGCACTTTCTCAGCTCAGCTCTCGTTTGCTCTGGCGGGAATGGACCATCAGGTTGGCCTGATGGACATAGATATATGCGGCCCAAGCATGCCGAAAATGTTAGGGCTTGAAGGGAATGAGATTCACCAGAGCAACCTCGGATGGTCCCCGGTGTACGTGGAAGACAACCTTGGTGTCATGTCAATAGGTTTCATGCTCCCAAGCTCTGATGACGCTGTGGTCTGGAGAGGTCCGCGCAAGAACGCCCTCATCAAACAGTTCTTGAAAGACGTGTATTGGGGAGAGATTGATTACCTTGTGGTTGATGCCCCACCGGGAACTTCAGACGAGCACATCTCCATCGTCCAGTACCTTCAAAGCACTGGGATCGACGGTGCAATCATTGTCACGACCCCACAGGAAGTCTCCTTGATCGATGTGAGGAAAGAAGTGAGCTTTTGCAAGAAAGTTGGAGTCCCTGTGCTAGGAGTGGTAGAGAACATGAGCGGTTTGTCTCAACCGTTAGCGGATGTCAAGTTCATGACTCTGCCTACAGAGACCGGCTCCTCCATTGACGTGACACAAGACGTAATCTCTTGCTTAAGGGAGAACGCACCAGAGCTTCTCAACGTCTTGGCTTGCAGCGAAGTTTTTGATCGGAGTGGAGGTGGTGCAGAGAGAATGTGTAGGGAGATGGGAGTACCGTTTCTTGGGAAGGTTCCTCTGGATCCACAGCTTTGCAAAGCAGCCGAACAAGGTAAGTCGTGCTTTGAGGGTAACAACAAGTGTTCTGTTAGCGCACCCGCGCTTCAGACCATCATACAGAAAGTGCTTGCTTCCACGATGATGACTGAGTGAAGACGAAGAATCCCACTAATTACATCCTTCGGTACATCCTTCGGTCAGATCCGTGCAAAGACAATGAATTGTGCTATGAAGGTGTAGGGTTTTTGTTTTAAGCTATAGGCATTGTCTTCGCATGTCTTGTAAGATTGTTATTATAAGATTGGACCATTGAATCTTGTCGACTTTAATCCGAAACTCAAATAAAGTATTAATTAATATTGTTGAAATTCATATCAACGAACCCGAACTGAGAGATTAGCATAGCTTCAAAGGTCTCAACAAAAGCGAAATTTCGTTTTGGGACTTTCATGAAAATCAACTATTGAGGGTCTGTTTTGATAAATGCCTAAATTAATGGAAAAAATTATAAATAAATAAACGCAAAGTAATGGTCATCTTTGGGAAATATGAATCTTTGCTGGCGAAGTTGAAATTATTAAATGTCATCGGAAACAATTAATAAAAAATAAAACATGTCAGTATGGATTGAAAAAAGAAAAAAGATGTTAAAATAATTGAGAAAGTTGGGATAAGAGAAAATGGCATAATGCTTGTGAACAGAGCTGGGCTACAAGAAGAATCTTTCGTCGCCGAACCTTGTCTTATCTTATCCCATTGAATCTCCCCGTCACCGTCACAGTCGCCGTCAATTCATCCCGTCGGTGAGTTTGTTCAATCGCTGCTTTTGTTCAATCAATCTCGATTCATCGTCCTCCTTAGGGTTTCCATCATTATCCAGCTAGGTGCTTCTTTAATCCAATGAAGGAATTAATTCGAATTATGGGTTTTGTTGGCTTGAACTAGCTCTCTAGTGTATGAAAGTGCAGTAACTTCTTCAGGGAAACCTACGATGATGACTGATTGAATTGAAGATTCCTTTCTTCACAAAAAAGTTGTATTAGTTTTTTGAAGTTTTTTATTTTCGATAGATGTTAATACCAAATCCGGTTCAGAAAGAATGTGGATTTTTTAGTGATTTCCCTTTACTTGTTTGTTTTTCCTTTTGAGAATTAGCTTCACTGTACATCTAGGATGCTTAGTTTACAACAGCCAGATATGTTGTAAGAATTCAAAATCAATCAATCATCAGATGTGAGAACCAGTTTGAAGGGATGAGTTAGGACTATTATGGTTCGAGAGATGCTAAGTGAGCCAGAGAATCATTTTGATTATATTAAGACTCAGTTGTGAGCCAGCAATGTGTGGCCATGTGCCCTTGATCTGCTCCTGTGGTGGAATTGAATTCTTAGAGTTGTCTAAGAGCGTGACTGCAATTCAGCGCTCTGAGTTTATTCCATGTTTTGTAGTTTTCAGAGGTCATGGACGTTTCTGCTAGAAAGTCGCAAAAAGCAGGCCGCGAAAAGTTGAGGAGGGAAAAACTGAATGAGCATTTTCTTGAACTGGGAAATGTACTCGGTAAAGATTCAAACTTTGTGTGGATTCAACATTTGCATGATTCAGTAAGATCCTCACATAACTCTTGTGTTTGCAGATCCAGACAGACCCAAGAATGACAAAGCCACAATTTTGACTGATACAGTTCAGCTGTTGAAAGAACTCACATCAGAAGTCAACAAACTGAAATCTGAGTACACCGCCTTAACGGATGAGTCCCGCGAGGTTCATATTCTTATTCCTTACTCGCTGGTGTTATCCAATTGGAAAAATCAAGCCAACATGACCTGTAGATATAGATATGTACTTGTGTCCTGTGTATATAATATAGAAATAGCTGCTGGTGCGTTTATAACAATGTTTTTTTCTGTAGTTGACACAGGAGAAGAACGACCTAAGAGAAGAGAAGACATCACTGAAGTCGGATATAGAGAATCTCAATCTACAATACCAGCAAAGATTAAGGTCAATGTCTCCATGGGGAGCTGCGATGGATCACACGGTCATGATGGCTCCACCACCATCCTTTCCATACCCGATGCCTATGGCTATGCCTCCCGGGTCAATCCCAATGCATCCATCGATGCCATCTTACACTTACTTTGGGAACCAGAACCCTAGCATGATGCCAGCTCCATGTCCTACCTACATGCCGTATATGCCTCCTAATACCGTCGTTGAACAACAGTCCGTGCACATACCACAAAACCCGTGTAATCGTTCTCGGGAACCTAGAACAAAGGTTTCAAGAGAGAGCAGGTCTGAGAAAGCAGAGGACTCTAACGACGTCGCAACACAACTTGAGTTAAAAACTCCTGGTTCTACTTCTGATAAGGTGAGAAAGATAGGAAAAGAACTTGTAATCAGTCAGAAGCTTGTCATCTCTTATTTATCAAAGAAACTGTTATGTTGTAGGATACATCGCAAAGGCCAGAGAAGACGAAGAGATCTAAGAGAAACAGCAGCAGCAATAACAACTCCATAGAAGAAAGCTCTCATTCTAGCAAATGCTCATCTTCTCCGAGCGTACGAGACAACAGTTCTTCAAGTAGCGTAGCTGGTGGCCAAAAGCCTGGTGATGCAAATTGACCACTCGAGCGTTTTGATGCAATTTCGCATCTGATTTCCATCATCTGTAATGATAATAATAGGTCTGCTTAGTTCCACAAACACTACTGATTTGTAATCTCCAAATCCACTAATTTTATAACAATTATATAATTTTGAAAGGTTATATCTAAATGATGATATACTGTCAAGTGCATCGAAGGTTCAAAGTGGGGAGGAGGATTTAGTGAAGGGAAAAGAAAAACAATAATAAAATATGGAAATAATGAGTCAGCATCTGAGAATTGTTCTGTCTCTCTCGGAGTAGTAGACTACTAGTGCCGGCGAGAAGGGATCGTCTTATCTCGTCTCGTCTCTGGAATGACTTGGTTTTTAGTTTCGCTACAGATTCAAATCCTAGACTCGATCGGGGAATGACGACGACCATGACGCCGGAGAAGACTCCGGCGAGACCTCTCTCTGTCCACGACTGGGACGTTCTTATCGAGGATTTCCAAGACGCCGGCGCTCCTCGCGACTGGTTCACCGCCGTCTTCTCGATTGATTCTCTGGTGGACTTCGCTCTCTCCTCTCTCCTCAGAAAGGAGTTTCCTTCTCCAGCGAAGCTCTCGATCCTTGTCTTCCTTGACGAATTTTCTGAGATTCTGTTTGATAAATGTGGTGGCGAGACTTTTGATCGCTTCATCGATGCTCTTCGTGCGATCGTGCAATCTCCGACGGATGGATCGTACGGATTGAAAGAGCAAGCGATGATCTCTTTCACGTCGGTGCTGGTATCGGTCGATTCTTTCTCCGTGCGTCACGTTGAAGCAGTTGTCGACTTGCTCCTCGCGCTCGTTAATCGTCCCAACCATGGGTTTGACCGGCAAGCTCGCGCCATCGCCTGCGAGTGCTTACGCCAGCTCGAGAGAGCCTTCCCTGGTTTGCTCTCCGATGTCGCTGGTCATCTTTGGTCGCTCTGCCAAGCGGAGAGGACTCACGCCGTGCAAGCTTACCTTCTCCTCTTCACCACGGTTGTCTACAACGTCGTCAATCAGAAGCTGAGGGTTTCACTTCTTAGTACATCTGTGCCTTTGGTGCCTTTCAATGCTCCCCATTGGATGCGGGATGAGAGTTCGATTCCCGGTCAAGCTCAAAGTCAGGGCTTAGGGCCAGACCAGAAGGAGCTAAGACGAACACTGGCTTTTATGTTGGAATCGCCGTATCTATTCACGTCTTGTGCTATGATGGAGTTTATGGGTATGGTAGTGCCACTTGCATCGGCACTGGAGTTACAGGCCTCTATGCTGAAAGTTCAGTTCTTGGGGATGATCTATTCGTTTGATCCGATGCTATGTCATGTTGTCTTACTTATGTATACTCAGTTCCCTGATGCTTTCGAAGGACAGGAGAAAGAGATCATGAGACGTCTTATGCTTCTCTCCAAGGAGACTCAGATCTATCTTGTTTTCCGCTTGCTTGCGCTTCACTGGTTAATGGGTTTGTTGAATAAGCTTATGTTGAATGGGGAGCTTGGTAAGAGGAAGTCCGTTCTCGAAATGGGTCAGAAGTTTCATCCTGTCGTTTTTGATCCGCTCGCTTTAAAAGCGTTGAAGCTTGATCTGCTGGTACAGTGCTCTGTTAGTTTCAATGCTTTGAGTGGAGGTGATAAGAGCAAACCTGCAGGGGAGTTGTTGCAGGAATGCTTGTTATCTGTTTCGGATTTCAAATGGTTGCCTCCTTGGAGCTCAGAAACTGCGTTAGCTTTCCGCACTTTACACAAGTTTCTGATATGTGCATCTACACATTCCGACTCGGACCCTTCCACCACCAGAAGCCTTATGGAGTCTAGCCTCTTCCAAAACTTGCAGGTCTGTTGCTATCTTTGCTTGCTTCTTGGTCTCGCTTGATGATGGTGCACTTTCCCTAATTTCGAGAAAGGAACAGAACTTGTGTACCCCTTTTTAGTTCTATATAACATTAATTCTGGATCTAATTTATTTGCTGAGCTTCAGGAACGTATTCTCACTCAGATATACTGTTCCTTTGTTTTGATTGTCTTCTATATTTAATTCAGGGGTTGCTGGTGGACATGACTTTGGATTTCCAAATCTTGGTCCCTGTTATTGTGGCTTTTATTGAGCGGTTGATAAACTGTCAAAAGCATCAGTGGTTAGGAGAGCGGTTTCTTCAGACAATCGACGAGAAACTGCTTCCCAAACTTGAGAAGAACAATTTATTAACAGCTTACTTCCCGCTTTTCCATCGGATTGCCGAGAATGATTCAATACCTCCTTCTCGATTGATAGAGTTGCTTACGAAGTTTGTCGTTTCACTTGTTGATAAACGCGGGTTTGATGTGGGATTGAAATTGTGGGATCAAGGGACTGAAGTTCTTGGCATTTGTCGAACACTGTTAAGTCATCATAAGAGCTCGAGATTATTTCTTGGACTCTCTCGCCTTCTTTCTCTCATGTGTCTCTATTTCCCTGATCTGGAGGTCCGAGACAATGCTAGGTATGACCATGGCACACACTAAACAAATCTTCTACAATTATATAAATCCTGACTGCATAAACTCAACCTCTTAAATTTGGTGCATTGCAGGATTTATCTGAGGATGCTGGTCTGTATACCAGGAAGGAAGATGAGGAACATTTTGAAGCCAGCAGATACCGTTTCTTCATCAACTCATTCGTCTACATTCTTTACTGTCCAAAGTCCTCGTTTTCGTCATGATCCTAACAAATCTTGGAACCTTTCATCCTATGTTCATCTTGAACGGGTTACGCCCTTACTTGTGAAGCAGTCATGGTCGCTGTCCCTACCATCTGTAGGTTTTGGAAATGATGGATATAGCATTATCGAAAGAAAAATTCAGGTAGATGAAGTTGAGCCGGATAGCAGTCAAGAACTCCAGATTTTGCCAGAATTACGAAGGATTGAATCAGGAAAGCCCACATTAAGGGTGATGGATGCAAAGATTGCAGAAATTCTCGAAAGGTTAAGAAGATACTTCTCAGTAATTCCTGATTTCAGACACATGCCTGGAATCAAGGTAAGGATAACCTGTACTTTGAGATTGGATGCTGAACCATATAGTAGCATATGGGGCGGTCAAAGCCAGAGTACTGAGTTAGAGAAAGCCGACTCACCTCCTGCGATATTCGCGACCGTGCTCAAATTCTCGTCTTCAGCACCTTATGGCTCTATTCCATCGTGCCGCATACCTTTCCTTCTCGGTGATCCTCACTGGAAGAAGAATGTACCTAACGATGAAGGTTCTTTGGACATCGTCTTGTTAGAAAACACGCCAAAAGAGGAGGAAAAAGTTGGCTTGGGAGGAGCACCTGTAACAGTTGAACTGGAACCTAGAGAACCAACACCCGGTTTGGTGGAGGTTTCAATGGAAGCAAATGCAGAGAATGGTCAGATGATTCAGGGGAAACTCGAGAGTGTCCCTGTGGGGATCGAAGACATGTTCCTGAAAGCTCTTGCCCCACCCGATGAACCTGAAGATACAATACCGAGCTACTACTCAGATTTATTCAATGCTTTGTGGGAAGTGTGCGGTTCATCATCAAGCACCGCACACGAAACATTTGCACTAAAAGGAGGCAAAACCGCTGCAGCAATCAGTGGGACTCGGTCAGTGAAACTGCTTGAAGTCCCTGCAGAAACTGTTATACAGGCCAGCGAACTTCACTTAGCGCTCTTTGTGGTGGCTATCACCGGAGAGCAGCTTGTGAACATTGTAAGAGACGGAGGAATCATCCGGAACATTGTGTGGCAGGAGGAAGAAGAAGAAGAAGAAGGTCACGCGACTGCAGATCGATCTACTTCTTCCTCAGTGGGGGCCACAGGATCTAACCGGTGCCCTCTTCGTCTCACATACATAGGATATGGAGATGATCAAGAGATTCCGATGACGAGGAGCAGAGGAAAAATGGGAAAGATAAGGATGCTGATGTTTTTGCCTCCGAGATATCATCTGCTGTTTGAAATGGAAGTTGGTGAAGGGTCGACATTGGTGCATATAAGAACAGATTATTGGCCTTGCTTAGCTTACGTTGATGATTATTTAGAAGCTTTGTTCTTCCAGTAAAAGAGAGTTTTTTTACTGTTTTTATTCTTTTTGTGCCCACCTACATAAAAGTTACCTAAAGGAACCCAAACACAACAAAAAAACCTGTGAGGATGTTGTTTTGTAGTATTATATTTTTGGCGGGGGTAAAGAAGAAATTAATTCAAGTGGAGAAAAACTTATATCGTAAATGTGTTTTTTTGTTATGAAATGATTCGAAAGTTAATTTGTATATTCTACATTCAAAAGCTAAACGACGAGGCTTGTATTATAATACTACTACTAGGGTCTTTTATTGGGAGAATTCATTATACTATTTTGTGTGAATTCAGAAAACACCAGTTGTTTGAAAATGTAGTAATATGATTCCTATGGTTTTGTTTATCCGGTGACATTGAAGATCAGAGCAAAGAAAGTATAATCAAACTGAAGATCAGCTAAAAGCTTTGGAAGTAAAATTGACGAATTCCTATGTGGAAGCACTTTCTAAAACACTGCAAGCACATCAACAAGAGTAAAAGTTTTTTTTTTTCCTTCTTTATAATCTAAGACTTTTCTGTACAAAACCTCTCACACTTAAAAGCTAAAATATATAGCTTCCAACAGTATTCCACTACTTCTCTAACCAAACGATTTAAATTTATGCAGAATCTTAACCCCCAAACTACATTACCTTTTTTCTTTTCTTTCTAGAAATGCAGAATAAGAAGAAAAGAAAAGAAAATGGTACAATATGATTACATTCTATAAGCTATTGCTCTCAACCGGTTGAACATGTAGGCCTCCTCCTCTGTCATCGTTTGTCATCTTTTTTAAGGATCGGTATTGCAGCCGCACGTTGTCTCCACTTTCGACAATCTTCAACAGATACCTAATATCGGAACACAAATGAGAACAGATTAGTTTGAGAACTGAACTCAATAACTCTCTTTAACCTACAAAACCTGGTTTTGTTTCAGCTCTTATAGTTTATTTACCAGCCATTGAGACATTGAGATGTCACAATTGCTTCTTTTCCAACAAACTTTTCCGGGGTTCTCCGGTTTCCCTGCAAATGGTGAAATGCGTTTCATAACCATTAAGTATAGGCTGTAAGAAATGGATCAGAAGCCAAAATGTGGAACAACAATGGCCTACCTTGATGAGCACTTTCTCGTTTACAGCAAATGGATAATGCACCACTCGCTGCAATCCATCATCCGTAGCTGGATCTCCATTTTCCTGCGGGGGAGAAATTTGGGATCGAGTCGTAAATTTTATCAGAGATTTATCAACTAAAAGAGCAATTAGAAATACAGAGCAGTGTCAGATCATCTTACCACATCCATTTGATCACTCATTTCTTTTCTACGCCTCCGCATGGCTGCGTTGTGGAACAGTCTTTTATCATCCTGTTGCTTTATAGCTGAAGCGGCAGCTCTAAGAGCTAGGTGTTTGACATAAAGAAAACAGTTAAGATTGTTTGTCTACGCCAAAGGCCAAAAGACTACACTGTCGGATGATTCATTTGTTGAGGATCACGGATAATAAAAGTGTAAAGTTTCATGGGAATTACCATGGTTAGGGACCAGAGACCCAGTCTCGATTTCTGCATTGCAGAGCGTACATCTAGACTGTGCAGAAGATAACTGTGGTTACGAAATATTCTTGGGTATGTAGAGGAAACATAACATGAAACTAGCATATTAATAGCATCGAGAAGGATAAAAACACCAACCATTTCAAGGACTCTTCTAAGCATGAGGCCACCAAATGAATGTCCACAAGAGACAACAATTGCATCTTCAAGAAAAGCACCGCTAAACATTAAAGAGTTTGCAAACAGACGAATTAGAACCCTGATTCCAATGCTGAGTACTTATTCCTTGATCAGATCAACGTAGATAAGCATCCATCCAAACCAACCATAGAATACATGAAGGGAAAATTGGTACTCACGAAATTGGATCTGAGAGAACACTTCTTAAGGAGGGCTCTTTGCAAACATCATCCCGTGAAACCTGACATCCACAATTCAGAAGAAGATCTCTTGACATAAGACCTTGTGCTCTGAGCAGTTAACATCAAACATAGAAACTTATACCATTGTACTATTTGAGGTAGTGCCAATCATAAGACAGATCCAAAAGAAAGGAGATCCTCAAAAAGGTGTACTGTACGTTGTACATCGGCTCATTAAAATCTAGATCAAGATTATCTAAAAGACAAAAAAACGTGCATGATCTGAGAGGATACACAGGACATATGAACTCTCAAATCGTTCCCTCATAAATGTACATTCCCGCTCCAATTGTCAAGGCAAAAGACAGATTTGGGTACTACTGGCATCGAACTTCACAGATATCAAAGTTTGGTACGTTTAAATGTACTTTTACAATCTAGACTATTAGCTCTACTGTTACAAGAACGGATGAGCTTACATTGGTTTTAACAGGCGGACTAACTGGAGTGTCATTCTCGGCCAAGAGGTTATCCATAAACTGACTGACAGATACTGGCACATAGCTTTGTGGAATTACATGGCCAGCTGCTTCTATTGGGGAACAATCTAATATAGCATTACTTTTCGGCATAAGCCTGAATGCTAGTGATGCCCTGCAAGTGAAAAACAATCAACAATATAATTAAATATGTAAGCATGCATTCATGTCATAAATTTTTTATGGAAAAGCTAATTATCTCTTATAAACATACCTTCCGCGAGTGTCACTGCCAGACAAATGATCAGTAGTAGCTCTATACGAGGCAGCTGGACGGAGACCTGCAGTAGCATGACTAAGCGCTTTGCCAGTAATGAGTAAGATATCACCAATCCCATATCCATTATCTGCTGCGTACCAACGACCATTTGGGTCACATACCTAAGGATAGAAGAAATTTCAGAAAGAACTAAGAACAAAAAAAAGCCAAAGGTCGTTTATATATATGGAAACGTATTTTCAAGCAAACAAGCTGATCATGTCAGATTCATATGAAAGTATTCTTGAGAAACTAATCTCTTGTCGAAAGCATATATATATCCTTCAAGTTCCTTACTATAATGAAAGCATATATGTATCCACCAACCCAGAGAAAGTTAATAGAAAAAGACCTGAATGCCAGTGCCATCTGAGCAGAAGAGTGTCAACAAACCCTTCTCAATTTCAACATTAGTGGATAGATTCCCACCTCCAGAAGCAGGTTTTCCATTTTGGATCGATGAATGAGCATAGGAAGCCAATAGCACAGACGAGGAAACCTCGTTCGGAGCTAGTGGAAAGTCGTCGAGCATATGATTAAAAACACTGCAAAACAGATCCCCAAGTTAATACAAAGGAAAGAGGTAATAATACTGCACTAGTAGCAAAACCAGAGATCAACGCATCATAACCATCCTACTCGCTTCTTAGACGTAGATGCCTTGCTATTGCAGATAAAGCAGCCCGTGCTACTTTACCCAAGCACCGGAAAATCTCAGCCATGCATGGAGGCGACGAATCTAAATCTTCAACAGATCTATTCACAAGACAAAAAAGAAACAAAAAACAGTCATTACACAACATATAAGCCAGACAAAAGCAATCAAAACCAAGAGCTAACCTTCCTGCTCTGTACATAGAGAGGCCACGATTGGCTTTCCCAGAGACGTTAAGGCTTCTAGTTCTGAAATACAAGCGAGCAGCTTCAAGGCCACATCGCATCAGTGCGGTGTCTTCGCTCCCAAGCTCGATCACGGAAGCATTGTATCTCATCAGAGACACAGACAAAGCCTCGACGGCTTTTCCGTAGGACGGAGAAGGAGCCCCTTCGTAAGGCAGAATATCAGATAACCGAACCCTAGCGAGAGGACTCGCTGACATCATCGGCATAGGATCGCTGGACGGGTAAGCAGCGGAAATCGGCGTCACTGTAATCGGATGAGACAAAGGGGACTTGTTCAGGCCGGAAGATACATCGGCAGCAGCAGATACGGCGGCGCTATAGCTTGATGGCGTGATCGGAGACGAGCCATGCCGGTGCATCGCCACTCCAATCAACCATAAGTCTTATTCCAGTTCCAAGTCTGTTTCCGGCGTCGGGAAATCCGATTGGGAGCACTACGGTGTCTCGTTGAAGTCGTCGATACCGCCGTTGCAGAGTCGGAGTGGAATTTTACTGTGCGGAAGGTCTGATTATCTCTCTACTGGACCGAATTGGGTAGACGATGATTAGTTTGATAACGAATTACGACCACGGAACGCCGTCGCCGGGTATATCGCCGTCGATAGAGTAGAGAATCGAGCCGGAGATGTTGGATTCGCCGGAGAATTGTGGTCTGAGAATGTGTAAGACTCGCTCGTTTTTATTTCTTGTGTTTGAGAAATGTTTTGAGAGGGTAAATAAAAAGAAGCGAAGGGCCTTGTGGCTTGTTGTACTTTCACCTTCCTTTTCGATTTTGGGTCAAACATCCTCCAAATTTTTGCTACATTCGAATATGATTTTCTTTTCTTTTCTTTTATTTTCACCCCAAAGTATAAATGAATTATTAATTTTTGTGTAATTTTGAAAAATAATCTCGAACTAAATTTGATGTGTAATAATATTACCGAGTACCGGTTGACAGAATAATAAAGTAAACAGTGGAATCATTTAAATTATTTTTATTTAGCTAAATTTTAGTAATTTATCATTCAAACAAATTATTGCTACACATGACTCAACGACGCAACAAAAAGACGTGATATAGCACAATGATTTGACAGAATAAATTGTCATTACATACATACTGTAGAATTTGTAGGAAATTGTAAATTGCGTGAATATGATTGTTATCGAACAAAATTTCTTATTTAAAAGTTCTAAAATTCGAAAACTGCAAAGCGAATCGGTGATAGTGATACATCTATGATCTAATATTATTGGATGGACAATACAATCAACAATTAATGCCCCAAATGATAATGGCTTTATTTAAACGAGGGTGATGATGATGATGTATAACTAGGATGGTAAAGACGATGAAGATGTTTTACTTGTTAGTGGTTGTGGTGATGAGTCGAGATGATGCTTTTTTGATGATGAAGTTAAGAAGCATACGTTGATGATGTGAGTCGTGATGTGACAATATCATCAATAATAGTAATTATAATAATGATGATGATTCTTTTTCTTCCATTTTATGGGAAACATAACATCAAGTAAATGATGATGTAGGACGTGGAGGGGGGTGAGTGTGATGATAATGATGATGAAGATAAGCATTATCATTATGGATTGTATCACACTGTTCCAACATGGTGATGGTTTTAGTCTTCGAACTTCAGAAAAAGGTTTCTTAACAAAAACTACTAAAAATCCACTTTGCTTATTTCTTAGTGAGTTCATGCTGAAAAATAATGGTTCAGTTTCACAAAATGAAATCTATCAAAAACTGATCTATAGTAAAGATAATGACAGATCCATATTCCAGATTTTTTATATTCATCAAGACTACACCACAAATATAATTTACAATTCCATTTGCATGTCTCTGGTAAAAAAAATAACCCAACTAATCTATCCTAGAAAAGTAAAGATACACATGTAAATGGTCCCAAGGTTACATAAATGCCTAAAATGGGGAAAATTGCGCATGTGACTGCTTTTACAAATCACAAAAGAAAAGTGGAAGATTCACAAAGAGGATTCAATTTCAACACATGGAGATATTTTTACAAATAGAGTTCATGTAAGGATTTGTGTCTACTAAGCTATACACACACATGTATTTATATAACATCTGATTCGAGACATCAAATATACCACAAAGCTCTGTTTCTGCAAATCACTATTACAGAAGAGCTTTGAAAATGAATTGATGACAGTAAATTTAGATACAAAACCTTTTGCTTTCTTCGGTTTATGAGTTGTAAGCCGATCGGTTTTCTACCTGTAAATCCATTCGTTTGCTCGTCCCCCTGTCGTATCCATGTCTATGAAAATGCTGACAGCCTGCAGAAAGAGAAGAAACCAGCCAAGACCTGAGATTTTCAACCTAACTAATGTATTTGTCTGTAATTTCTAAGGTTTCTGTATAGGTTTGATCTCACCTTCCCTATCCGTGGTCGCTCCTTCGACTTTGCTAGGCTGTTACGGATATGTGAGACGGCTCCCCAGCATTTCAACATGTTGGCTACATCGTCGAGTCTCAGTATATATTCTTCTTCTGTTAGAGGAAAAGACCTCTACGCATTGAAGAAGAAGGAGAAAGAAAGATAGAATGGTGAATTAGCTTACAAGTATTAGCTTCCAAAGGCAGGAACTACGCCCACAAAATATGGATATACATATCACTTTTTAAGTAGCCAAGATTCTCAAAACCGACATCCAAATTATATAGAAAACAAAGTTCATAATTATCATATCATCAGGCTTCTTTTATGATCAAAACACAGGAAATGATTCTTTTACCTGTTCTCTGTACTTCCACATGACATTCATTGCAAGAAGATTCCGCCCCATGAACTCCTACATTGATTATGATTTAATTTCGTGGCTTCTAAAGCGATGAGTCTTTCGACATTAATAAAATAGAGGTCACAGCAAGAAACTGAAAATTCAAAAGGAACATGAACGATTGAAATTCGGAAAAGCTGTATTCATGCAATTAAAAGAAGAGGACTAAATGTCCTGACTTCTTCTTGACGTTTAGAGCTATGACTCTAAATGCAATACAGAATCACAAACACTCTTGAATACAGAGAGCGTACCTTCTTGATGAGCTGGACATCATAAGATCTTCCATACTTCTGCCTGATGAGGGTTGCAAGATCTAAGCCGTTAAATGCAGAATCATCCGACCCTACCATCCTTTCAAGATTTGCCCTATTCATATCATTCGCTTGCTAAAGACAAACAAAATATGTTTCAAAATGATCAGATGCATCAAGCAAGCATTACTTTAAACAAAAGGCATGCTTACTTATATGTTGTGTCACTAAGATAGAGGAAGACATTACGACATAAAAAAAACTCAAGAAAATCAAATAACCCACGCCCTTTTTCCAGGTTCAAGCAGAAGTACATCAACATTAATATTATCATTTTATAATTTCAACAAGTAGGAAAATTAGCGCTTTCATGTACAAAAAAGACTAAAACCTGATGACTATTTAACAGAGTTCTAGTGTATAAGCACAATGAAACTATGTCTCAGTCACATCACACGAATGACTTCAGTGATAAGTTTCACCACAGAGGACAGCTGAAAAATGGATTAACAGTGCTCTTACAGATATATAGAACCAAAACATACCCTTTTAGTTTTATCATCGAGTGATTCCTTTTCCTCGTCATCCGAATTATCTGGATTCATCCCGTCATCCACAACACTGCAAATTCTTGAAAACTTTCTCCTCGCAGTTTGCCCATAAGTACTCTTCAAGCAGAGGCTATGAGAGAAAGCCAATCTTCCAGAGAAACACGGACCGCAATGTCTCGAACAAGAAACCTTAGATACTGTCCCTATACCGCAACGCTCGTGTGTAATCGATGGTTGACAATGATGATGACTTGAGACAATGCTCATCATCTCCTGTAAAGCGGTAAAAACGCCAAACCATAAATTTTGCCGCAGCTGTAAAGAATCTAACTCAAAAATGCATCTAATCCTCAAACTAACAGTGAACACAGTGCTACAGAAACAAAGTAGAGAAACCAAACGAAGTTTCTTTGATAAAGTTGAATTACACATCCCTGGGAGCCAATAAAACAGACAATCGCGATCGCGTACAAAAGTATGATTTTAGTTGCATCACAATCAATCTCACTCGTGTAACATATTGATAGTTTCCATCGAGAAATTGCTATTCTGCTAACTAAGAGGCGGTTAATGGAGTAACATCGAGAAGCGAGTAAACATGAACAAGTGAGGGAAAATATGAAGGAAGCAAAGACCAAGTTAAGAATTTACCAAGATGTTGAGGGAGCACGTAATCTTACCGCCGGTAGAGTCGAGGAAGAGCACGGTGGTGCTGCGGAGGAGCAGATGAGGAGGAGAAATAAGAGAGATAAAAATATCAGTGAATGAACGGTGAAGGAGGATAGACAAAAATGAAAAATTCTAATTTTCCAAAACAAACGTAAAATTCCCTATAAAACATCTTTTTCCGCCATATCAATTCTCTATTAGTTTTTAAATTATAAAGCCTAAAACGTCTGAAATTAAAATACTTACTTACTACATGGCTAATAAGAATACCAAAAAAAAAATGAAGAACTGTTTTAATATTTTCAATTTTTTTTAAAGTTAATTTTGATAAATAATGATTTTTGCCTCAAACAGCATAAATTAACATGTTGTCGGTCAAAAAAAAAGATCAGTTGCTATAAACTAACAATATCAACTTGAAAAATGATAATACTAATAAAAAAGGATGTGAATTATTATAACCTTTTAACAATTAAATAATGACCATTAAATGAATACGCTACGCCAAGTGTTTTTGCTTCGTCAAGCCAAGGTTTTGTTTACTTGCACGTTTTCGCGATAAGTTTTGGCGTCTCGGCCTTTCTACATAGTGACACATAAGATACATCATACATGATTCTCGTCTTTGGAAAACCAAAACTTGTCCGCGTGTAGTTTGGTCCGATCATGCAGCAAAGTTTTAAAACATTGTATAAACTGTAGAAAATTAATATGATTTATTTATTTATTGATTTTGCAAGATCTTAACCTTTAACTGTAGTTCTTGTTTGATGTGCTTTGAGTTACTAACGAAAAGCTAGTACTGGTAATATGTACTTTTTTTTCTTTTTTGTACCAAACTTACAGATGATATGTACTTCTTCTTCCGATCAAAGCTTGGTCTATTCTCGGTCTGAGCTCACATTCTTTTAGCTTACTTAAATATGGCAATGCTTCACATAAACTCTTTTGTTCAAATATTCGTAAGTGCGTTGAGGAACTGAATAGGCTACATTTTCTTGGCGGGCTAATTCACTTCTGACATTAGTCAAGAAGTGTATAATGGGCTAAACATATAGGTCTATAATATGAATATTGCAATGATTAAGAATGTCTATTGATTTCTCAGTTACGATTTTGGATTAACACATACTACCTAGTGACATCGTCAAAGGCTAAAAGCTAATGAAAAAGTCTTAAGAAGAAAAAAAGAAACAAAACAGTGGAGAGGTGCAAATGAAAAACAAAGTCGGTGGGTTTAGAAAGAAACAAAAAGATAAGAGGGGTCCTTGTAAATTCCCAAGTAATTTGCATATTTTCAAAATTTGAAATCGAGCTTAAGAGAAGCACTATTTCCCTTTCTCGTCTCGCGTCCAGTCATCGTTTTCTCAGATTCCTGAATAATTCTCTTTCGATACCAATCCCCACATCAACAAAAAAAAAAAACAATCCCTTTGTTCTGAAAATCCGATTCGGAAACCCTAGCTTGCAATCATGCCCATGGAGAACGACAATGGCCTCGCTAGCAACGTCGTCGTCACCGCCGAGCAAGCGACCAAGATCAACGAGACTGATGTGCGGTTGCCGGAGAATCGTCAGGCCGGTGCTGTCTCGGAGGCAGGAAGTGGAAGCGAGAAAGGGGAGGAAGGGGTGGAGACGTCAGTGGCGGTGGCTGTGGATGAAAGCGGATCGAATTTGGTGGGAGAGCTACCTCCCCGATCTTCCTCCGCTAGAGTTCCGTTCACTAATCTGAGCCAGATTGATGCGGATCTTGCTCTCGCTCGCACGCTCCAAGAACAGGTTGGTCTTTCTTCGCATCTGTCTGTTTCGGGATTTCTGCGTTTTTAGGCTATTCGATGCTGTTCTTGTTGCTTCTTCTCCGAATTGCATTTCAAGTTTGGATTTTTTCCGAGAATTTCTGTAGAATTGTCGATTATTGAATGCGGTTTTTTTGTCTGTTTTTGGGTTTCAGGAGCGGGCGTATATGATGCTGACCATGAACAGTGAAATCAGTGACTATGGGAGCTGGGAAACTGGAAGCTATGTATACGATGAGGATGAGTTTGATGATCCTGAGGATGAGGATGACGATGAAGACGAATATGAAACAGATGATGATCCTCAGGAAGATGCGCCCAATGTGAATGCCGATGGAGACGATCAAGAAGATGACAACAGAAACGCTGACACAGAAGAAGTTGCTTATTCAGATGATGAAGCCTATGCTAGAGCTCTTCAGGAAGCTGAGGAAAGGGAAATGGCAGAGAGATTGTCTGCCTTATCTGGGTTTGCAGACCGTGAGTACACTTATTGCTATTCACTCTAGTTCTCTTTGATGGGCGTTCTTGAATTGGTCTGGGATTTATGCTAACTGTTATTGGTTGCAGGGGTTGAAGATCCGGATGATGACGATCATGCTTCTCAGGTACTTACACTACAACAAAACCCTTTTTGATCTTGAGCTGTAAACCTTTTCTGCTTGACAATGTGAACCCTATTTGCCTTACTACTGGAAAAGAACTACTGTCCAACCCCCTTTTTGTTTAGTCTACGGTGGCTAAAGGACAAAGTTGTGACATAGAACCTGCCATTGTCGAAGTGATGGATCACATCGTTCAGTCTATCTACTATCCTTCTGTATTGGCATTAGTTTGTTTCTTTTTCGTTACAGTTTAGTCTGTGGTGTTAACCTTTTAGCCCGGAGGCCCAGTTAGATACTCCTCCCTGTGTATTCAAGGTGGTTATTGTTGCTAGTTTAGCCTGTCAACCTACTGAAAATTGGGTACCATGTAATAGTTTATAAATTCTTTCTCTATCGAAATAAGTTTGGTACTTTGGTACTAGGTTGTACCTAATTATTTAAGGTTGATGCTATAAGAATTTTGCACAAAAGTATGCTTGCTGGTCAAAAATGCATTAACCAGTAGGGTAATCAAATCAATTGTAGTCTGCTAGCGTTTACTGGTCACTTGCATCGAAGAAAGTTATGCTCACACCTTGCAGCATAAGACCTCGTGGTAGACTGAAGTAGATAGAATCTGGTCCATTTTTTGGAAAAGGAACTTCAAATTATAATTACAGGGTAGAGAATCATATAAAGTAAGGCGTCTTTGAGGTGATTTGATTCTGCTTCCACTCATGTTGTGTATGCTTTATCTTTGCAGGATGTCTGGGATGAAATGGATCCTGATGAGCTTTCATATGAGGTAAACATTCATGGTGCTGTGTCTTTTGAATTCTCTCGTGATTTTGTGAAATGATTTATAGTCAATGTGAATACTGTTGTTGGAAATGTTGGTCTCTAGGGTTAAGATTCGTGATGCATTTCAATATTCATTGTTCAAAATTTAGATGGTCAACACGTCTGCTGGCTTAAAATTACGCTATATATTGTTTGCAGGAGTTGCTTGCACTTGGCGATATTGTGGGAACCGAGAGCAGAGGATTGTCTGCTGATACAATTGCATCATTGCCTTCAAAAAGATATAAAGACGGAGACAATCAGAACGGAACCAATGAATCGTAATGCCTTTTTTGTAACCAATTTAGTAGTCCATTAACAATTTCATGCAAGTAGCTTGATAATTAAATTTTCTGATGCTTGATGCAGGTGCGTTATATGTCGTTTAGACTATGAAGATGACGATGACTTGATACTGCTTCCGTGCAAACATTCTTACCACTCGGAGTGTATAAACAACTGGTTGAAGATAAACAAGGTATCTCTTTCAGAAAAGAAAAAAAACGTAGAATCCTGTTAGAGAAGATGAAATTATTCAGCTGTTGTCAGCTATGTGAAAGCTGATAAACTCTAGGTTGTCTTTTTCTACTGACACATACACTTTTTGATAAGGATAGATACACTCACGCTAGAAAATCGCCACAGCACCTGATAATTTCACAACAATGATTTGTTTATTATACGGGAATTTCTGGTCAGTAGATATGTGAAATTAATCTCTTGTTGTATGAGCTTATGGATTGCATCTATGCTTTTGCCGATTGTGTGCATCAGCATCTTCGAAACTGAGGGGTTTGGTTGCTAGTAAGCAGACATTTAAGAATGTCAATACCATACAATTATTTTTCTCCTAGTTTAGACAAAGCAGTTGTGTGTAGAGATTGGATTATTTTCTGTTCAACATTCATATAGACCGAAGGCCACTAACAACCCGAAACTGACACAACATTCTGCAGACTTGCCCTGTATGCAGCGCAGAGGTTTCAACTTCCTCAGCTGGACAAAGCTAATGGGAGCAAAGGAAGAGATATCCAGAGAACAAAGATTATGAGCTAAGAACTCCATTGCCTTAGCTGTGTCTCTTTGTACACTTTATATAAACAGAAACATCATCAAATTTCCTTGGATCGTTTAAAACAATCTCAATCTCATAAATTGAAACTTTCTCAAATCTTTTTAAAGTTCTTACACTGTAGTATCTGCTTTCATCTGTTCCCTTATTTGCGAATTTTGGAAAAAGAACTACCACCGGTCTGGGTTTTGATCTAGAAATAACATCTAATCTATAGAACATCGGTCTTCTGAGATTCGAGAGATGCATCAAAAGCGTTTAGGTCTGAATATTTGACTAGATTGAAACTAGTCTTATTACCTAAGATGAATGTTTGGATACAAAAGCTATTACGAGACGCATCCATGTTTTGTTGTTCTCTTGGGAACATGAACATAACGACTAGAGTTGGTCGCCTACATGATAAGCTGGCGAGTGGAGTGGCACCAACGGTCGTATGCTGGGGTGAGATTGGGCCACTCAGTGGCCGAGACTGAGAAATCTTGGAGCCAGTTTGTGAGTAAGATTTCTTGGTCTAGTGCAGGCAATGTCGATATAGCTTTGTCTATGGCTCGCTCCACCTCAACCCTCTCATAACCCGTCAGAACGGGAAACGCTAGCCCAAGCCTTGCGTGACTGAACAGCGGTAGCCAGTTCGCAAGGAGCCTGAACTTCACTTGTCCTGGAACTTGTGTGCTGTCTCGTGCTAACTCCCCGATTAATAGCGCTGCGAAACATTAGTGAGACTTTGTGAGAAAACAGCTGACTATATAAATAAGCCAAGAAGAAAGAAGAAAAGCAACGCCAATAGTTACCTGAAATCTTAACCATGAGGCCTTGAACCCTAGGAGCAGCCGTAAGAGACAAGGAAGCTAAACCAGAAGCATAGCTCCACCGTTTTATACCTTCTTCCACCGCACCATAACGCCTAAGTTTCTCCGTCGTCCACAACAGCTCCTCCGCCAGCTTTTCCACCGCCAGTTCAACCTCATTCTCCTGAGAACCACCTGCTCTCACCAACGCAGACTCTCTCCTCCTACTCTGCGATAACAAGTTTCCGGTCATATCCGCCAATGACCTGACCGTGTTGATGCACGTGTTCAGGCCTCTCACGTAGGAGGCAACATAACCTCCTAGCGGGAGGGCGCTGACCAGACGCAGGGGTAGACCACCGAAGGGTTCGTCTGCGGTTTTAGAGCGTTTCAAGGAGTCCTGCAAACGCGCAGTGGTGCGTGCGAAGGAAGACGCGAGGGCCGCCCGATTGACGTCGAGTAATTCCACGTTGCAGCTCTGGGCGTTGTCTTCCATGATCTTCTCAGCCATTCCCATGGCAAATTGGTATTTTCTTGAGGTTACTGGAATCTCGTTCATTAGCGCTAGTGCCTACTCGTACACACATGTGAAAATGTATAAAACGGTAAATCAAAACCATCAATAACCATCCATAGTCCTATTCAAATATATATGCAAAGTTTTGTATATATACATATATACACATATAACTAGACGAACAATGTATCTATTGTAGCAGATATTCAAGATCCCAATGATCAGAAGATCCCGTTGCAGATAATTCATTTTATGAATAGTTATGATAATTAATTAACCAGTCTTGATACACTAATTAAGGGGTACAAATTGCGCAAGATTTGTCTTATCGACCCTACGACTCATCCACTTCCATCTTTGTTTTCATGTATGACGTGGCATTATGCATGTTGTCCACGTGGAAATTACAGAGATAAAGTGCCCACGTTAGGCAATTCGTGGTGTGTCAAATAATAGAAAGCTCCAAAATCATATTTCCATTGCAATCAAAGATCAGGTCATACAAACATAACCAAGCAATAACACACAAGTCTACATATGATCGCTTAATCGGACCCAAGCAAACAAGTGAAAATATATTTGAATCAAACCTAACGAAACGTTAAAAGATCTTACTCAAACAGGAAAACACACAAATAAAACGTTAATATTAATATCACATAATGAAAGATTATAAATATAACACTTACGTGACAAAGTGCTCTACCGAGAGAGTTAACAGAAGGCACATCAACGCCGTCACAAATCATCGTACCCAAATCCGCCGACCCTGAATACTTAACCAACGCCGTTGATGACGTCGTCGACGACGATGGAGCCGAAATCGGAACCAACGCGTTCTCCGCGGCCGCGGTGAGAAGACCCGAAGCGAAACTAAAGGGATGATAAGAATAAGAATAAGCAGAAGAAGTAGAAGAAGAAGAGATGAGAGGAAGAGGAAGGTAGTCCAAGGAAACCCTAAGGACCCAAAGGGCGAGCCAGGCCATCATCATAGACATGAACCTGAGGTGGTCCGAAGCCGACCACCGCCTAGAAGACAACTCCGGTGAGGAGGCGGTGGAGGCGACGGAGACGAGAGAACGAGCGGCGGTGTTGACGGTGGTCATGAAGATGGAGTTGAGGAGACCCGTCGTGGGACGATTGTTTCTGTATGTGTACTCCAAGTATTGTAGCTCTCTTGACGACGACATTCTCTTCTCTCTAGTTTTTTCCTCTGTCTCTCTTAAAGAAGTTAGTTATTGTTAGACCAGTTACAAATGTGTATATATATATATGAAGATAGAGTTTGGTTTGGATATTTCTTCTTTTCGAAGTATATGATGAGATGCACCGCCTATGTTCCACGGGTGTGTTTCTCGTCGTCGTGTAAGCATTTCATGTATTGTCGGCTAAATCTTTGTCGGGGTCCATGCGTCGTCGTTTTTCCCCTCCCCCAACGTTAGGTAAATGTGAAATAATAATTCAGTCGATTATATTATTATCCAAAAAAAAAAGATGTGCGTAAAAAGTAATTATTGGAATACATATAGTATATGATTGTAGGGGACAGATTTACTGATTTTGCCTTACTATATTGATTTGGAATTGGGATGTTTTTCGGATAAATCCGTATTGTTGGTTTGGGGATAACTTTTGGTGCGTGTGTTGAGATGCACATTAATAAATACATTCAATCTAATTTTCAGAAGATGTCTTTCCGAATAATCAGCCTATATGGGATACAAACAAGTGAACATATGGTGGATTACATCAGGTGCCATTTCTGGTAGCTAGGAAGAACAACAAACGTGCTCGTTTCTCTATCCTTCTACAGGCGAAGCGTTCGTATTCTACTGTTTTTAGGAAAAGGGAGGCTTTCACATGTCGTTTCATGAATCAATACCATCTTAACCATAAACTAATCTGTAACCTCCCGATTCCTGGTATATATGAAAATGTATATAGGAAATAATAACATAATTGATTTGGCTACCTATGTTACTAAAGTGCACTTACCTTTTCGGTTAACCACTCTTAAAGAACTCCAGAGTTAAGCGTGTTTGAACTGGAGTAGCGGAAGGATGGGTGACCTACCGGAAAGTCGTTTGCGGTACCGTATGAGTTAGAAAAAAACACAGGGAACGGACATGTGGTGATTGCAAGGACACTATATTATGACTTTAGGACTTCCGAAATAACGCATCGATTGTCGAACAAGGAGACCCACGAACTTGACTGAGTGATGGGTAACTCACCAATAGGAACGATTGGGGCGTTATATAATCATTTTGCACAGTTTTTTTGCCCTTATGCATGTTTGCATTGTTGTTGGGAGCTGTTAAGGATCGCAAAAGACCAAATATAACTATGTACGTGGCTTAGTTAACATATATAGTATTTAACAAAAAGGAATACCAAAACCCATGTTCTTAATTATTCTTTTTTCGGTTAAGGTTCCATTGATCAAATTACTTATTAAAAAAAACTAGTATATGTTATACACGTACGTATACGATTGTTTTGTTGTTTTGCCTTTTTTCAGTTTGTTATTCCTTTTAAATTGTTTTGTTGTCCTATTTTATTTTATTCTTAGTTTTGGTTTCTGTTTTTTCTTGTCAGCAACTGTTTATTTATATGAATTTGAAACATCTGTAACACAAAACAAATATCTAAATGCCAAGTTGACTTTACCCATGTGATCGGAACCCCTAGTTGTCTTCTTCTATGCTTGAGATATTTACAATTTCTTACATGTCGAAATTAGTGCCTTAATTTGGTTATTAAACAACTAGCACTGTATAAAGAAAATAAAATAAAACAAAAGATGTAACTGAGCAAAAAAATACATTGGTCCTTATGGAAATGGAATGCAAAAACAAGATCGATGAGTCGAAGAAGAATGGGACTGAATCCAAATTCAGTATCGCGTACATGACGACAAGCAAACGGAAAAGTCATAATATACTTTTCTTGTTCTGCTTGTGAAATTGCGAAAAAATGATGTTTAAAATGGACTGATGTGTGTTCTTGAAAGGTCAGATATTTAAAAATTGTTATATGCGTCAATTACATAGCCTTGAGAAAATAATTAAACTGAGACGGTTGACACAAATACATCACATATTTGTGGGAGTAAAAGATAGATTCTACATTTAAACTTTGCTAAGAGATTCAAGTAGTTTATGCTTCGTACCGGTTTTGAGTCCATGCACTTTAGACTCTATATATCAAACATAAGCTTTTATCACACTGACACTGCTTCACATGAAATAAAAAAATAACATCCCCCTACGTACCTACGATATAGTATGATAGTATCATTACATCATTTAGTATAAATATGACGAAGCATTGTGGAAACATCATGAAAATAATGTAATGCGACGACTTCTGACTTTCCAACGTAAACTAAAAAGGAGTAGAGAACAAGGGAAGGCTACGACTAAAAGTATGGAACTACGTATAGTTTGTGAAATTCTTAATTATCCATGTATAAAAAATAGTGATAGTCAACTTTTTGTTTCCATATCGTAATCAATAGCCCTACAGATACAACTCCTTTAATAACATTGTTTGAATATCCTCTGACACATAAATATTGTGGATGATTGGTTCGTCTTTAGCTGTAATTTTTTTGATGTAGTATTTATGATGTACGTACATTGGCTGTAGCTGTAACTTTTTTGCTATAGTTTTTTTAGCAGAGATTTTTGCTGTAGCTATATTGGCTGTAGCTGTAAGTTTTTTGATGTAGATAGTTTTAGATAAAACATGATTGGTAAATTATAAAATGTCTGTAACATGTATAA